>CAJQZN010016141.1:0-26383 GCA_907164685.1 Colias eurytheme | reverse complement strand
CATTTAATGGTCATAGTTCCAGTGTATTAGATATAAGCTTCTTGACTCTAGTGTTACAATTTGCTTACAATACTTATTGTAGACTCTAGTGGGTTGACATAAGGACTCACCAATAATAGTAGCGAGGATGATAAGAGCGAGGATGACGGACGTGACCGCCATGAGGACGAGCGACGTGACGTCAGTGCTGGTCGCGTTGCCGGTGACGTTGAGTGTGACGTTGCAGCCCCACGACACCGCGTCCACCCATGAACAGTTGGGATCGTACCACTCGGTTGTGGAGTCATCTGGAATTAAATGATAGGTTAGAAATTTTGAACACTATAACTACCACGCCTTGAACTCATAATAGCAAATTTGGACTTCACATTTACCTTTATATGATTGATTATATTACATTTACCTTAATTAAAATATTATTTAATAATTAATTGGAAGTACATAATTTTTTTACATCCAGGTCTTTTAGAATGCTTCTAATAATATTAAGTGGAAATTTTGAGAGCTTCAAACCATTTCAAATATCAAGATAACGCTACGAAACATTACTTATTAGAAGGGAAAGAAAATATTTAACAATACCTATTCTGTAAAGAAAATGGACCAGTGAATTAAGGGAACTATGGGTGACATACATCTGCCATACGTTCCCAGAAGGAAACAGGATGACACTTTGTACATAAAGTACATCCAAGATTGTGATCTCCAATTCTCCCTTAGTTATAGTACAAGGGGCTTAATTTACAACAGTATTATTTATCTTAGGCTTTATATATTGTGTAAAACTAGATCTATCTTGACTGAACTAAATAGATATTTCGAGTTAATAGCCAAAATGTCTTGATCATTTTAGTCTGTAAGAACACTATAACATGATAACGTATACATATTTACGTTTATTTTTATAATTAACTAGCGGTCCGCCCCGGCTTCGCTCGTGGTACATATTTACGTTTTCTCTACTTAAGAACCATCCTCGTACTTCAAGGAATATAATATAAAAGAATTATCGAAATCGATCCACCCGTTCACGCGTGATGTCGTGACCAAGGAAAACGGGTTTCATTCATTTATATAATATGTATATAGATTAAACTGAAACTTCCTAGTACTTATAGCACACAATAGAAAAACTATTCTAAGTCCATTAGATGCAATTAATTTATAGCTTCAATAAAACAGGTTTATTCTACAAAACAAAGCTTTTGGCTGAATTTAAAACATCTATTTAATAACGAAAAAGCTTTTTGTTTATAATAAATAACAATTCTTTGCCATCAACCTTTGAGTTACGGAATAGCTTGCTTTTGTTATATCATCTATAGGTAGTCATCTTAATGCTTGACCCAAATTAACATTTTTTATTGCAGGCTAGCTCTATTTACTAAAATTAAATAAATAAAAAAAAAAGACGTGTGTCACTCGGGGACTGCCGCGGTAAAGCTATTGCATGCTATGCCTTCAAGCCACACTTCCGCGCAGCCCCTTTAGCCAAACGTCAAAACGCCAAGGAATAGAATACGCGATCGATAGAAATTGACATAAGCGTATGATGTTTTGCCTAAGGATTCGGTCACCCTACCAACGACAACGACGACCACGAACAAAATTTTCATCCAGTCGCAATTAAATAAAATTGTGCAAAACACAATTAAAAATGAAATTTAAGAATTTCCTGTCGTATTGGTGTTTGGAAAAAAAATTTTGAGATCAATGGATAAACAAACAGGTTTTTCATAGAAACGGTTTCTCCTAGAAAAAAATGTATTTAACCTTTTTTATAGATAATTAGATGATCTACAATTTTGGCTCAGGTGATTGTATATTAAACTTACCGTCTCGGCAAAAATCGCAAAAAACCCTATTTCTTTTTATTAATTGACCTCGAATTTTTTTATTTCCGAGTACCAGAATGACGGGAGATTTTAATATTGATTTTGAACAAATTTCGCCAAGATTGGAACTTTGGTCGTGGTCGTCTGCGTCGTTGGTAGTGTGACCGAACCATTACCAAAATGTCATGAGCTTATGTCAATAATTAGCGTTAGCAGTTTCTATTCCATGGCGTTACGTACGTTTGTCTAAAGGCCCAGGTCGGAGTGGGGAGCGTGAGGTTTTTCGTTACTAAATTTCTGGATTCGGTCCCCGCGCTCAAGGCCCGCGATAGATTGTAAAAAAAAAATAATTTGTAGAAAGACTTTCTAACTACTGTACAATTTGGCGGTCTTATCGCTTAGAAGTGATTTCTTCCAGACAACCTTAGGATATGTGATAAAGTTAATAAATTTTACTTCGCTATCTATATATATATATATATATAAAAGAAACCCGTGTCGCGTTGTCACGGTATCACGTGTGAGCGGCTGAACCGATTTCGATAATTTTTTTTTTATTATATTCCTTCCTTGAAGTACGAGAATGGTTTTTATGTAGAGAAAACGTAAATATGTATCACGGGCGAAGCCGGGGCGGACCGCTAGTTTCTTTATATTATGATAACATCTATGTGCATTCTGTACAGTATATACCGAAACTATAGTTATAGGTGCTATATTTATCTAAATACCTCCCCTAGATATTATAGTTATTTATAGGATTAAATTAAAAAGTATTGCAACAAAAGTAAGACCCGGATTTCAATAGGTCGCTATTTTGGATGAAATAAGTCCACTGAAATTAGCAGGTTTATACAAACCCTCATTAACGTCTAACAGCTAACATTATAAAGACTTCATAGGATTTATAAATACTTATTCCTACAATTTTCCCGGATATTTATTATATTCATTACGTTAAAATAATAAGAATGCCTTTGAAATATAATACAAGGGAATTAGCCACCAGTAATTATATTTTTAGTATTATTAATAACTAGCGGTCCGCCCCGGCTTCGCCCGTGGTACATGTTTACGTTTTCTCTACATAAAAACCATCCTCGTACTTCAAGGAATATAATAAAAAAAGAATTATCGAAATCGGTTCAGCAGTTCTCGAGTTATGCGCTTACCAACACATTTTGCGATTCATTTTTATATTATAGATTAAGCTTCGTAAATAAGTAAATAACTTTTTGCTCGTCTCTTGTTCTAAATAAGATTTATTGATTTTTTGGGACAAAAAAGAACTAGCAGGTATCAGGTATGGCTTATCATTCCAAAAATTTCGCTTTTACAAATAAAAAAGAGCATGTGTGCCGAGCAGAAGTGAAACTTCTTCGGCAAGATTCTATACCAAAATCGCCGCATTACTCCATGAAGTGACGGTATTGCTATTGAAATTTTCTCTCAATTAGCCTAAAGAAGTTTTATGGGGACCGTTTTTATACAACAAATAATTATTTTCAAATTTTCGAGACAAAATGGCGCAAATATCTTTTAAATTTTGACATGAATATTGTTTTTAAAATCCAGCTCGCATATTATATTAATTATTCTACAGTTTACACAGGATCTAATACGATATTACAGTTAGAAAACGGTCGTTTATCACACATTATATTATGAACAACAGTGAATTGAACTTTGACTGGTAGAGTATATTGAATTCGCTATCATTTGTAGACAATTGGCCAGTATGTATTGGTCTACATTGGCCATTGAAATACGCAATACGGTACTAATGGTTTTGTTGTAGTTTAGTCAACTGTAGGGTATCCTCATGGTTGCGTTCATGTGGAATATACTACAAATATTATATACTGAATGTAAGGAACTGTTAGTGAAAATGTAGTTGTTTGTATGGAGTTTATTGGCATATAAACGGAATGTCCTTAGTTTAAATAGCGAGTAATTGTTCGAATTATTAACAGAAAATCATTTAAACGTCAGAAAAAGTGTAATTATTGAGCTGCTTAAAGACATAAAAACTTTCTCATTAGTAGTTCTCATATACAGCTGTGTGTATATGTATTCGATACTAATTTGCTAGATAATTTAATTTGTAAACAATCGCTTAAATATAGAGTACAGAGATAATTATAGTTTTACTCTGTATCAATATAGCTCTTATTCTCTAGACATTAAAACCCAATAATTCTTCGCTTCCTTGAGCTATCGCATTGTCAATTTGTCTTATTAAAAATTAAGATACCAGTGATATTAAAATTAATTAATCTATTAATGTACCGTAAACTTCATTTATAAAAGCTACCTAATTTATATTTATCCGAAATCCGGCTAAATTATAATGGCTGTAATCGCAGTTTACAGCTAATTAAGTTCGCACAAACGCTTTAACTCGGCTTCGTTAATGGAATGTCTAGAATAAGCGGGTCTACACAGAGCGAGCGGCCTCGCGAAGCAATTGCTACACGAAGCGATGATCAGTGTGGACGAAGCCTCGAGGAAAGTGACGTCACACGCGCTTTCAAAGCGGGCCACATACACACAGATCTTAGCATCGCCCAGCAATTGCTTCGCGAGGATGCTCGCTCTGTGTGGACCAGGCCGCTCAGGAAAGTGACGTCACACGCGCTTCCAAAGCGGGCCACATACACACAGATCTTAGCATCGCACAGCAATTGCTTCGCGAGGATGCTCGCTCTGTGTGGATCAGGCCGCCCAGGAAAGTGACGTCACACGCGCTTTCCTTGTCCGAGCTGCCTACATATAGACAGATCTGCTTCGCGCAGCTATTGCTTCACCAGTCTGCTCACTCTGTGTGAACCAGTTTAATGAAAAATGAAAGTACTATCTTCTTCTATTCTTCAGATGTCGATATGTGTTATAATAAAGGAACACGCCCTTTCCTCGATCGAATCACGTTCATACTGACCGAGCTTCGCGCAGCCATTGCTTCGCGAGGATGCTCGCTCTATGGTTACCAGTCTAATGACAAATGAAAAGAGTATTTTCTTCCGGGCTTAAGATGGCGTTATGTTAGTCAAATCCGTATTTATTCAGGCTTCATTGCGAATTGGTTCACGCTCATATTGGGTAGATTAATGTATGCGTGGTAGCGTGTTTATACAAATAAATTGAAGGATGTTTGGCATGTTGAAATAACAGCTTCCTATTTATTTTGATGAAACTTAGCAGTGTTGTTTCTGACGTACCAGAATAATATAAGCTTTCTATACCAGCTTCCCGTGCTTTTATCGGCGTGGTACTTGTACATATTATAATAATAATAATATCAAAAAATAAATAGTTTAGAACTTTCCTAATCACACAAACAGTTATAACAATTAAATGAATCCCCTAATGGTGCAGAAATAGGCGACGTCATTCTAATTAAATCTACTCACTAAAATGACTGAGCCTCCTATAATTAAATTACGTAATTTGGTCATAAATTTTAAATAATAATATAAGTGGAATAATAGCAAATAAGTGGGATCATTTGTAGAAAAGTTAACATAACTAGCTTGGTTACTTGCTCCATTGTGAAGTATTGTTAACTCAAAAGTATAACAAATAACGATCGCATCGTAAACTCAAATTCAAATTTTGTTTATTGTGTAGGATGTAGTTGTTATTTGGGATTGTAGTTAAAAAAGTAATATATCATTGAGCATATATACGAGTATCTAATGTCATATTGGCAACGGAAAAGGTAATGTACAAAAAGTGGTTCTTTCGAATAAATTACAAAATCAGTAGAAATATAATAAAAACAGTAAACTCTCTGTTTGGTAATATCATACTTTTAATGACTCGTATAGCCAAATTACATTAAGGGCCGATTTTTCAATGCTTGGATAAAACTTATTCGTCGAATAATGTATAAAACTACCATTTTAAAAACGTATTCTAATTTCCCGTATTTGACAGCTTACGTGACATTTTAATATTACCGTGTAATACTTTATTGGACGGATAAGTTTTATCCAAGCTTTGAAAAATCGGCCCTTAATGTTAGAACATAAATAATTGAAATTAACATGCAAACAGAAATAGAATTACGCAAATGCAACTGTCGATCTAAAATGCTTATTGAGTATTTTATTTTAAAGTTTCTTTTTGATCGTGTTATTTCTTAATGAGTGGGAAAACATTTTCTAACAATACAAATCGGTCCATTATAAGCCAGCTGAGATGAATACGGTATCATTGTTGATCTTTATTTGTTCCCACTGTGAATAAAATATAATAGCGTAAGTTGAGGCAATTTCTGTTTCACTAGAAATTTAAATTATCTCTTTTGTAATTTATCAGCTAAGACTGGAGTTTTGGCATGAGAAGTTAATGTGGGAATAAATATTTCAGGACAATTTTCAAACACGGCACGATCTGATCCCATACTAAGCTTTCGTTTGTGTTATGGAAACCAGATGGCTGATAAACATACATATATAATTTAAATAAATACTTATATAGATAATTAACACCCAGACACAGAGCAAACATATATGTTCATCACACAAATATTTGCCCCGGGTGGGAATCGAACCCACGACCTCTGGCTTGGAAGGCAGGGCCACTGCCAACCAAGCCAACCGGCCAGTTAAGTAAATAAATATGTTATTGACTGTTTAGCATATTGGTAGAAAAATTTTATGTTGTTAAGTTAGGATTTAACATTATGCCCCTACATGGAGTAATGAAGATTTAAGTATTGTCGTTAAATAGTGTGAAGTCCCGTGTCCTCTAGTGGGGTAAGGGGCAGATGCATTATTCATACATCTGTTTCACTGATCGATTTTCTTTAGGGACAAGTAGGTGATCAGCCTTCTGTGTCCTGCCAGACCGAGACATTTTTTTTTCTTCGTCTCCACCGGGAATCGAACCCAGGACCCCTCGGTTCTACGCTCACGCGTCAACCACTGTACCAAGGAGGCGGTCGTCGTTCAATAGGACATATTGAATTGAAAATTCTTGGTTGCTTGGAAGAGCTACGGACTAAAACTAAAGCACAAAAGGTTTGTTGTTTCAAATTCGCAGGTATAATGGAAACTTGTTCAAGGAATCTAAACTTATGGATAGATTTATTATTTAGATAATATAGATCTCGCTCACGTCTGGATCTTAATGCATTTTCCTTAGCAATAAGCTATGATAAATTTAATATATTGCTACAGTAAATCTGTTAAATATAGAAAGTTAAATGAATACAAAATTCATGCTCGTTGTCTTTTTTTCCGCGCAACTAACGAACAACAACAAATGAATTAGTCCAGCTGTTCACGCGTGATGCCGTGACCAAGAGAGAAAAGGTATTCATTTTTATATTCGACTAGCTGCTCCGCGCGGTTTCACCCCCGTGTCTTCGTATCGTTTTGGTCTTAGCGAGATGATATTATATAGCCAATAGCCTTCCTCGATAAATGGGCTATCTAACACTGCAAGAATTTTTCAAATCCAAAACACCTGACCAATAGTTCCTGAGATTAGCGCGTTCAAACAAACAAACAAACAAACCCTTCAGCTTCATAATATTAGTATAGATATAAATAGATTATACTCACAATTGGTAACATTGATCCCACGTGCTTCTATTCGTGATAAGTTCATGGTCGGCCGCTCGTCCTCCTGTGAACAAACACACAATTTTTTTATACATATTTATAATATTTCTTCTACATAGGTAGTATAAAACAAAGTCGCTTTCCGTTGTGTGTGTGTTTGTATGTTTAGATCTTAAAAACTACGCAGCGGATTTTGATCAGGTTTGTTCTAAGAGATAGATTGATTCATGAGGAAGTTTGAGTGTTTACTTTATTAGATTTTAGACAAAGCGAGCGAAGCTGCGGGCGGAAATCTAGTATATTGTAAATTTAAATATACTTATATTGAGACAAAATATAAGGTATCATGTGAATTTTTTTCATATTCAATAACCACTTTTAAAGAAACTAGAAAACAAATGGCTTTTAAAATACATAAACAAACAGCCCGAGGCTTCGTTTGATAAACGCACACACCTAAATACTTCTATAAGTATAAGAGTTAGCATTTGAAAAGGCAAGGAAAATTATGAGCATAAACCTGATTTACTCGCATTTTATGCGCTCCATTTTTAACGTTAGCTGCAATATTCAAATGAAGTTTAAACTTCTCATATAAAATGTTTGAATGCAAATACTTTTTAAATAAACATTATAGCGAATATAAAAGGGTGTTTGATGGCAGTGAATAAAGAAGTTTCGAACTTCAGAGTTCATTTGAGTCGTTGGATTTTTATAAAGTTTGCCCGTTCGGTTTTGTACGCCTCTATAGTACGTCGTACAAGTTTTAAATTTCAATTTAAAATCGCATATAACGTGCAGCTTGAATAGTTTCGTTAAAACAGTATTTCTAAACAAGAACTGAGTTTCGAACGAGAGTAAAAGTGAACCGCAGCTTGCGGGGTGTGCGGTCGATATATTTGACATCTATTTCATTGGTTTTCTTTTATTATCTGTCTAGAATTTGATTACTTTATTTCTTGTTTATTTCTAATCTGGGACTTTAGTCAAGTGTCTGAGACGCCAAGGAAACGAAACTGCTATCGCTAATTATTGACATAAGCGATTGTATCGAGTGGATGAAAAATTTGTCGTGGTCGTCGTCGTCGTTGGTAGGGTGACCGAATCCTTAGCAAAACGTCATAAGCATATGTCAATTTGTATCGATAGCGGATTCTATTCATTATTCTATTCCTCTGCCATTTGTCTCGGCCTGCTGGAGTTAATTTCTAATTGCAATGACGGAGAAAGACAGAGCTATATACGTCATCTAGTGCCATCACCGTCCCACACTGGAATTAATACTGCTTTAAGACGTCAAGGTAACCTCTTTGCCCATTGACTGACTTCTACAATACATAGTACATGAACGTTTGAAAAATCCATCAAAGTACTTCACTACACGTGAGATATCTTTCGGTAGCATGTGCTACTGCCATGCAATGATTTCGTACTTATTACCGCAATGATTTACAATAAGTAATAACGTTGTATTTTGTGAATACGGTACTTTACGTAATGGCATTTTGGCGTGCGTATTTAACTGATATATCGTACAAATGTATTGTCAAGTTGATGACAAAATTCAAGCACGTTTTTTTTGAAGCTCTTTGTTTATTTTAATAAAAATCAATGCGTAGAACAAGACTTTTAAAGCGTTCTTTAGTGCTTATGTGATAAATACTTTATCTATAAGAAGGTGATTTTTAAAAAGATTTAATTGTAAAAAAGACTTGAACAACATCTCTCAAAACTATTTTTATCTCAATAGCCATGAACTAGAGTTTCAGAAATAGAAAAAGGTTTGCAGTGCATTTTAATGAAATCTTTTATTTAGTGCATATAATATTTATCTATAATTAAAAGTAAAGTCTTAATTATAACAGTTACATCTATGTAGGGTGCCTTTTAAATGTTTTCTTGTGGTTATTGTTACATGAAATGTTTTGAAACGAAAACTCTTTCATAAAAACTTTGGGGTTACATCATAAAAACAATGTTCCTCATATACTTAAATAAGGGGACAATATACATCTATACAGTTAGAATTAAATTTATTACATCCTACTAATATTATAAATGCGAAAATTTGAGAGCATAGAATATGGATGTATGAAACTGTTAGTAACTTTCATAAAAAACTGCTGAACCGATTTTGATGAAACTTTATAGAAATAGAATTTATACGTCAGAACAACACATGACTTTGCTCTTTGAAACTTTACAGGAATATAGGCTTTTTCAAACTAAAACATGAGCTATAGACACACTTGATTTTGTCCTTGAAACGGGTTCAGCTAGTAAAAAAAAAATCACTATAAAGCAAGCAAATAGATTTTGCCTTTCGTTTTAAATTATCTTCCACTAGCGTGAAACTTATAACAAGTTGGTAGGCAACTAATGACTTTGCATTCTAGTCTAAGAGCGAAGTCGGTCTATAAGTTCTAATTAGTCTTACTGTTCTACATGTTCAACAGTAGTTAATGGTAGTTAAAAAGAAGTTTTAAACTTATGATAATTATAACTACTCGGAGTTAACGAATGAACATTTTTTTTACAGTTAGATGTGATACTTGTATATATTTTACTCTGAAACTGGACAAAATACGACATTTATGCTTAAATCCAGAATGTAATTCGTCTGTGTATTAAATTTCACTAGCTTTCCGCCCGCGGCTTCGCCCGCTTTGTCTAAACTCTAAATACTAAAACCTTCCTCTTGAATCACTCTATCTATTTAAAAAAACCGCATCAAAATCCGTTGCGTAGTTTGAAAGATTTAAGCATAGTAAGAGACATAGGGACAGAGAGTCAGAGACTTTGTTTTATACTATTTAGTGATAGAGATCTGTGCGGCTATCTAACGGCTGTTAGCCGTATAATAATAATAAACATCTATGCATTTATTTTCATAAACCTTCACTGTGATAAATGGACGTGCTCGTCTTACTTATCCATACTATAATATTATAAATGCGAAAGTAACTCTGTCTGTCTGTCTGTTACTCAATCACGCCTGAACTACTGAACCAATTTGCATGAAATTTGGTATAGAGATATTTTGATACCCGAGAAAGGACATAGGATAGGTTTTATCCCGGAAATCCTACGGGAACGGGTTTTTCTCTGAAAACGCGGGTGAAGCCGCGGGCGGAAAGCTAGTTTTCTATATTTTCCTGCATTATACCCTATTTGTATGTGTTATTTTTGTCTATGATTATTATATTAAGTATGATTTATGTTTCATGTCAATTTAATCTACTAGAAGACAAAGTGAAGTCCCATGTCCTCTAATGGGGTATGGGGCAGATGCATTATTCATACATCTGTTTCCCTGATCGATTTTTTTTGTAGGTTATCAGCCTTCTGTATCCGAGAAATTTTTTTTCTTCGTCTCTACCAGGACTCGAGTCCAGGGTATGGATAAAAACTCTGCGGTCATTGGATAAGACTTAGGCCATGTTAAAAAGCGTAAACAATCTTACCATTACCAAGTGACGCAGCGAAAGAGAGCGATTGCGATCCGTCAATATTTCATAAACAACATCTGTCAGTAGTTTGAAACCTCTTGTCGCTGTGTTTCATGGTATAACAAGGACAAAAGTTAGGAACATTTGGTGCCGCTGTCAATTTCGGAACAACTTCATTCGTGTTTGCGTTCAAAGTGAAAGGATACTTTGTTTGTTTGGACTTTGTAAGATATATTGTTAGTTAACGTTAACACGCAAAACAGTTAAATCATGAGTTAATAGATAACTCATGATTTAACTGTTTTGCGTGAACTCCAATTAACAATTTGTAAAATATTTTCTTCAAATAAACATGTAAAAAGATATGAAAAATTTGTTTAGATTCTTCATCTCGTTTCGTTCGTCTTACGTTCTATCTAGACCTATCCAAGAGTCCTAAATAGTAGGAAATATAATACTACAGGAACGCAGGCGTACAGATGTAGTTAGACCCTCACAAACAAAAGTCGACGTTTATTATTCCTCAAACTCGCAAACGACCCGACCATCCGTTTCTCGGAACGAATTCGCAAATGAATTCTGGGATTCGTTTGTTTATATTCAACAAACTTACATTTATACTCTAAGAACACCGGCCTGCGCAATTATTATTTTATACGGGCGTAGGGTTGACTGGGCAACGTTTTTTGTGTGAAAATTTAAAGTGAAATGTTATATTTTTTTGGGAGTAAACATTAGGAATGTTGTTTGTGGATTGAGTTACGTTTTTGGATTTTGACGTGACAACGTCTTATAATTCGATAGAGCCGGCTGCACGCACGAAAAAACATGACTCATGCGGCGTTACCTCGCTCTGAGGCGTTCCAAGGCTTGAAGTGCAAGCGAGAGCGCGGAATGAGCGACAAAGAAGCACAATCGAACGTTGTCACGTTCAACTATCGTCAGTAAACCGACTTACAGACAACCAATTTTTTTTTATTTGGGTATAATCGCGGAATCAAGTGATTGAAATAGTGTTTTGGAGATGTTAATTCAGATGATATACAAACGGGATTAATTAATTAGTTTCACACCACGAAATGAAACAAACAATGGAAGAGATTGTATTACTGTCGCTAATTAAAAATACGATTGAGTGTTGACTCTTCGATTCTAACGACGGGATTTTTTAAGTTTTTATTAAAGTTAAGTTTGAATACATTTTAACAACAATACATCTTCAAGTATCAAAACCAGAAGGCACATTTAAATTAATATAAAAATAAACATAGAATCATAATTTTAACATATGACTCGAAGATAAACAGCAGGGTTGCCCCAAGTGTGTTTTATTAAAATAATCTTATTCGTGTTAAGCCGGAGACTTGATTAAATTTTTCTCATTTTCTCGCGAACCGCGACACGGTAGTTGTTATTATGTTTGACACACGATTACGTGGTTCTTGTAATAAGGTTTTGGTATGTTTGGAAACGGGGATGGAATATAATTTGTCACGCGTCAGTCTTGTTTCGAGTTAGATGTCTATGGGGGTATATTCATGTGGTTTTGACAGGCTCGTGTGATATTATATGAAGCTTTTACGAACAGGCTTGCCATGATGTCTTATAGCAGTATTATTTCCAGGATGGGAAAGTGATGGCACTGGAAAAAAGACTTTGAGTCATCATGGTACGGGGGCAGAACCTTGTATCTATACTAATATTATAAATCTGAAGAGTTTGTTTGATTGTTTGAACGCGCTAATCTCAGGAACATACTGGTCCGATTTGAAAAATTCTTTCGGTGTTAGATAGCCCATTTATCGCTATATAAGGCTATAGGCTATATATCATCACGCTCAGAATAACAGGAGTGGAGCAGTGTGGGTAATACCGCAGGGCACAGCTAGTGTATAATATTATGCGAGTAATAATGCATTCTGGGGATTTTAATATCTTATTGGTTGTTCTAAGTTTATAATTGTTCTACCTTCTGCCGATTTTACAATCAATGCGTTGGACCTTTACAATCATAAAATATTACTTGTATATTTTTTTATAAATGCTACCGCGAATCGAATCAATAACCTTTCAGGTGAACGCGTTAACTGTGCGCTTTTACATGAAACACAATATCTTCCACAACTGTTTGCGATGTCGGTAAAATGCTGAATAATAATGTTTACCCAACATTATTCCTCTTATGCCGAGATTCACAAATATTTGTTCTTTATTTTGGCGTGTTTGTCTTTGAGAAATCGCTTTGTTCTAACTCCGTCATTACTGTGATTTGGTTTTAATACGATTTCATCACTTTCATTTGGATATTTTATACGTTCTATACAATTTTTAATTCATGTCTTATAAAAAATACAAAATGAAATATCAAATAACTAAACTGTCGTATTTATGCTTCTAAGGGTCGATTTTTCAATCCATGGTTAAAACTTATCCGCCCAATAAAGTATTACACGATAATAATATTAAAATGTCACCCGTAAACTGTCAAATACGTTTTAGTACGTTATTCGACGAATAAGTATTAACCAAGGATTGAAAAATCAGCCCTTAATAAATATAATTTCTTCGTTAAATAAATTTCTAGACTTTAGCTAGATTTTGTTTTATGGCAAATAAAACAACGAGACAAGGTGTTATAATATCTAATTTATTATAATTACAATATTGACTTTACCTATCTATACTAATATTAAAAAGCTGAAGAGTTTGTTTGATTGTTTATTTGAACGCGCTAATCTCAGGGACTACGAGTCCGATTTGAAAAATTCTTTCGGTGTCAGATAGCCCATTTATCGAGGCAGGCTATAGGCTAATCATCACGCTGAGACCAACAGGAGCGGAGCAATGCGGGTGAGACCGCGGGGCACAACTAGTGTGACAATATACAGCTGATATGTGCAGAAATAGGTATGGTCGATACGCACTCATTTACTAGCGGACAAAAAATAAACTGTGATTATAATAATGTAAAGTAATGTAGAATTTAACGTAGTTCATAAACTGAAAGAAAATATTATCTTCAGTAACAGACACCGCTTAATATAACAGCGGAAATAATTTTTAACAAACACTAATTAAGAAATACTTCCCACTAAAAGAATTTAACAAAAATGTTTACCAGAAAATCATCAGACTTAGTTAAATTACACCGTTTGTTCAAAAATGCTATTCAGATTAAATTTGCGTCAATGATCTGAAAAATTACTTCAATTAGGACCACCGCTGTCCTTTTCAATCGTTCCCGTTCGGAAAATTTCGGGTTTATCCGCTGAATATTAAATTGAGTTAACTTTGAAATTTTGAGACTATACCATTGTATAGTACGTACATTTACTTACAGAGACAATAAGAGCGTCTGTTTTATTAATGTATTTTGTATTTATAAAGAATACCTAAATAGTTTTTGTTGACAACAAAAGTCGCGCCTGCATTTCGCCTGACAATTAAGATAGGTATCTACTGCACTTGAAAAAACTCACATGTTCGGAATCGGAATGTTATTAGAACTCAAACGAAACTATGCAACTAGGTAGTTTGTTGTTGTAGTACTTTTCAATTGTCATATAACAATATCATTACGCATTGCTAGTTCGAAGAGCAATTTCTATAGAGAGGAGTTTCTAGAAAATTTTGTTGTTCCTCCTTTAGATCAAATAAAATAAACAATGTAGGTAATACAAGTTCAATCTATAAAATTCTCAGTAAGAAGACAACAATACCAACAAATAACAAGACCTTTAATCTCTCTAAGACTGATCTATTTTTATAATCTTTCCCGAAACAAAGCTCCAATTACTAAATGAACGTTGAATCTCACCTATAGTGATGTGCACAAATTACTCGATAGATTCACACCGGCATCGATAAACCGTGTAATAAGTTACGTCACTAGTTCTATTGAGCTGAACGGAGAAGTAATGGCGGGCTATTAATCTGCCATGAGTTTACTCGCGTTTACTCAGTTCTATACCTTGTATTTGAGGTATTGGAAGTGCAATTCTTCAATGTTAAATGGTATGTTTCATAGACTGATACTTTTAAATGGGTCACCTATTTCTATTGAACGTTTAAGCAAGAAATATCGATAAATGAAGCTAGTGAAACAAAAGCGTGTTGTTCTGAATTCTGTATGAAATGTCATGTATTGGAAGATCTTCTAGAAATATGTAAAGATGTCGTGTGATGTGATCGTTAGAGCCAAATAATATAGTAAAAGCTAGCAAGAATGTATGGATGTTGATATGTTTGTTTCTTGTTCAATCATGAGAAAATTGGTAAATAGATAGATTATATTCTGGATCAGCATATAGGCTACTTTTTATCCGGGTACTACGCGAGTGAAGCAGCAGCATCAAGCTAGTTTCTGTATGCCCTTGAGACAATTTAAGTACCGAAAACTACAAGTTTAAAGTTCAGAAGAAAACTCTTCTAGAGCTCATTTATATTAGCTTAATAATACAGAAACATTTAAAAAGGCCTTAATTTTCTCTCATTAATCAGAAACATTATACAATCATTAATATGGTTGATGACGTCATAACTTTAAAATAACGTAACCGCAGTTACAAGAATAAATTACAGGACCTTAAATTTAATTTCAGATGGGCGTATAAATATTTTTTATAATATAATAACAACAAGTTTTCAACATTATGTTCGTTGTTAATGATCCTCATTAAGTGTTGCTGTAAAAGTATTGTTTTTCACAGGAATTTTCATATGAATGCACATTGTAGGCAATTGTAAAACATTGTCCCACTAATATTATAAATGAGAAAGTTTGTGAGTATGTATGTATCGATGTTTGTTACTCTTTCACGCAAATACTACTAAATCGATTACAATTAAAATTGGCACACATAGAGGGTTACTTGGCTTAACACATAGGATAGGTTTTATCCCGGAAATCCCATGGGAACGGGAACTATGCGGGTTTTATTTGAAAACGCAGGCGAAGCCGCGGATGAAAGCTAATATGTACTTAATAATATAAAGCGAGATGGCTTGGTTGTAACGTAATGTAAATAACGACCAAAAGGCCGTGGGTTCGATTATTAATAATTAATATTAGTTAGATACTAATAAAAATTACCTAAATTGATTTTCCTACTTCCGCAATTCTTTCAGGATACCGATTGCCATGTTCAAAATATTGCATCATGCGAACGCCATATTATAATATAGTGAAAAGCCTTTGTCAGTTAGTAACTTTGACTGTCCACATATACAAGAGAAAATCAACTTGAAAACTATTTTGAACGTAACACTTTTTCTTCAACGTAAAGTGTATGGTTAAAAAAAATATGTATATGAAAATATCCATCAATTATTTGCCATTTAAAAAATAATCTCTCAGTTGTGTGGAAAATGCATCAACGTTAAGGAATTCAATCGCTTAATCCAATTACAAAGAGTTCAAATTAGCTTGCATGTATGCATTTTTTGGTCAGCTTGTCCACAAAAAGTTTGCGTTCTCGTCCAAATAATTTAAAAAGTTGCAGGCATTTCTATATTCATATAAATCAGAATAATATATAACTTTTGATAGAACTATAAATCTAAATGGACATGCATTTTATATCAAAGAGACACAAATTTCAAAATTTAAGTTAGTTAATAGTTTAAATGTAATAACTGCATATATTATGATAGGAATGTTTCACCATTCATATATAATATGTATATCAAAATATAATAACCACACTTTTAAAAATTTTCGGATGCGTATTTTATGAAAATATAAAATCTTTTATTTATTTAAATGTCTCGGTTATCTTATTTTAAAATAACTATACTCGATTTGAAAAATTCTTTCGGTGTTAGCCCATTTATCGAGGAAGGTTATAGGCTATATATAATATATCATCACGCTATAAGCAACAGGAGTGGAGCTACGAGGGTGAAACCGCGCGGAGCAGCTAGTCTAATCTAAAATCTGAACAAATTCACTAAAACGGATATCAAATGCATCAGTTATTTAACAAAACTCCTTTAAAATCTATAGGAACAAACCAAGCGAACAAAAGCCGGCATTAAGTCCTTCTTACAACATTCAGTAAATATAGACAGAACGTACGGCTTTAAGTCAAGGGGTATTTGAAATTTGAAAGTCATTTCTTGAACATCTTAAGGAGAACGAAACGAATGTTACTAGAAAATATAAGTTTGTTATTTATAGAATAAAACGTAAAGAATTGATGTTAAGCTTTTATTTCTTGAACAATTTTGTAGACGTTTCTCTTTTGTTAAAAATTCAAGTTGAATCGATTGCTCCTTTGCGACGTGAAACAAAGACAAACAAAACAACTCATATTCTTATTTATTACTTTATTAAGAATAAGGATTAAATAATTTTAATTAAACGATGCTCTTTTTTTATAAACTCATCTTATATAAAATTTATTACCTATTTACCTACCCATCTTAAATAATTTTATTTTGGCAAAGTCAGTAAGTACTCAGTAGTCACTAGTCTTGACTGACTGTAGTTTTAATTTCACATTTTTCTACATTTATTCAGGAATCCCATTTTCTATTAATGTAGAGTAGATATGTATAAATATATTATGAATAATCTTAAAAATAACGTTCTTTATCTAAAATAAAAAATATATTGTGAAAGACACAAACAATGGGTCTTCGTACATCAAATTGTTCAACATTTGTAAGCAAAAACTCAACAAACCGGCACAAATGTAATTTCCCGTCCCTCTCATTTGTATGTCATTAGAGCGAAATGAAATGCTAAATTAACGACCGTATTCATAAATGTCACTGTCATTTCATAGAACATAGACAATTCAGTCTCATACATTATGAAGTTTTATTGTCTGTGGGACGTTCCACTTATGACAATTTATTATTCTTTTTTTATCACTCATCTCGGTTTCCATGACCATAAACCAATATGCTCTTGTAAAAAAAGACAGTCTAGTCGACTCGATGGTTTTACGAGGTTAACCTTGAAGCCGAGAAATTAAGACAGATTGTGTATCCTATTAAAGAGAGACATCATTATGTATTTTATTTATTTCTAACAGGAATTTGATGATAGAGATACAATATCGTTAGTAAGTGGTTTCTAAATAAAATAAAAAAGTATATAATTGACAAAATACACATTTCTCAATTTGTTGCAACATCCCGCTTAATTATTATAGTTTAGGACAATATTATATAAGGTAAATACGATAACTATAAGGAATAAGATGTACAACAACTAAGTATATAATTGACAAAATACGTACCACAGATAAAAAAGCCAAACAGTTTCACAAATTCAATAGCAAAATTAAATTAATTTCACGAAAAACCCTCATTTACGTATCCGATAAAAGGGCTTCTAGAAGTCTCTAATTTTTGCATCTTCCGAATTCTCGAGTGTCCCGAGATTTCCCCAATTTGTGGACAATTACAGTAAGTGCTCTCGACCTGACAAATGGATAAACCATCTCCTCCCGGGATGCCGATACCGTGGAAACAATTATTCGGAGTGCCTAGCTTCGGAAACAAACAATAAATAATGTATTTTTGATTAGCTAACGCTAATGTTTTAAAAATTGTGCGCGGTTCTTTTAGATTTAGGTATCTTTGGTTTGTAATAAATGTACTTGAAGGTTAGGTATTGTTTTTATGGAGTGGAGAAGCAGATAATTAATCCATAAGTCATTTATGAATCATGCATTTATTCCTTTGTATTGTAGACATTTCATAAATTATAGCTACTACATAAATTGTTAACACTTATAATACATAGGTAAATTAAATTTCAAAAATATTACTTTGCCATAAACCACTTCTAAATTTAAAAATAAAGCCGTGTTGTCTATAGCATGCAAATAACCAACAAATCTGACAGATAACATATTAAAAGTGGTCAGTTTTAAAAGATAACTGACATTGCAACCACAATATACAGATACATACAGTAAGGAAACTTCATACAAAATGTTCGAAATGGCTCCCCCCCCATCAAGCGTGTTTACAAGGGTATTGAGGGGGATCGATAGTAGCGGGTGACACATCCACAGATTTTGAATATAGTATGGAAAAAAGTTTAAAGTGATGTCAATTCACATTAAATAAATATCGATTGTTTCAGTTTGTAGCCCTTTCAATAAATATATTTGTAAATACCATATCTGACTACAAGTTAAAAAGAGACTATTTTTAAATTTCTATAGATATGGCAGTATGAGTTTTATATTATGTTGACATATTTTCTATCAAAATGATAGGCTCTACAAATAGTACCTATTAGGAGTCCAGTCTGTTTAAAGATCGCATCTATTTTTTACGCAATCTAGAAGAGCACGAAAATATAAAAAAAGGAAACCTTAAAAAAATCTTGTTTAAATTTATGTGCATAATTACGTAAATATTAGAGAAGAAAAAGATAGATATTATAATTATTGTATTTTTATCGATACGTGGCGTCTCCACTTTGTCAAGCACTAAGTCTGTCAAACTATTTTCTTTTTCTTCCTAAAACAAAAAGGTAGAGGTTCTATGCTCGTATAATAATAATTTTAATTTATTTTTGCATATTTTGTGTTTTTTAATTTAATTTAATTTATCGTTTTAAAAATAATTTAGTAGGTATACCTACATACAAGTATTGTAAATTCTGGTTTAAAATAATTATTGAATATATGTATAATACAAATATCAAGCATTATAAATAATTTAGGTACATTAAATAGCCTTCGGCGTCCATAACAAAACTAGATTTCGAAATATAGCACTGATAAAAACGTATAATTACTTTTACAAGCTGTATTAATTCGGATTGTTTCTTCTTGTAAATTCATATTTAGGCTACACCATTTTTGTATTTTAACGGGTTTTAATCTCCAAATTACCACAAAATCAACTGTGAAAAAAAGCAAACAGAAATATACAGGCCGAATTGATAACCTTCTCCTTTATTTTTCAAGTCGGTTAAATATCAAAAAGTAACAGCCCTATAGCTATACGTCATAATTTCATGGGGGGGGGCTTAGTTTCCTAACTGTATGTACGTAGTATATATCTGTCAACTGTGTTGCAACCAGTGTTGGATTCAGACCCTCCGAAAATTATTGTCTATGGAAGTAAAAATTATACTACTTAATCATAAATTATACTACGTTTCGTTTTTTGTCGATTACGTTTTAAATTTAAATAAAAGAACTAAAATTGATTAATAAAATAAATTTATAGAATAAAAAACATAAGAAATTACAAGACCAAAGGCAATTTCTGGTCGCCATTTTAGAAATTACGCATGCGATGTCATCCAGATCTACAATAGTTTGACTTTGACAGCGGGATGAAGGGGTTAAATCAAGAAGGGTTAAATTCGGTGTCGAACTGTCTATCGAAGAAGTACGCAGTACGCTACAATCGCTTTGTTTACGAATTCTATACTATATCATCGTCTTTCTCACACGCACCATACATAAAATATATCTATCCTACTCCGTCAAAACAACGGAGAGTTTAATTCTACATTCATCGAGGGGAAACCCCGAAGCTTGTGGCAGCGCTAGCCTGATTTAATGTTGCCATATGTACAAAAATTCCCTCAATTGTAGGATTTGTAGGAAAGCTGACTGAATCAATAAAACAATTTGTTCCCAGGATAAAATTATGGTATTTTTGCATAGTATACATGTATTACGATACTACATACTACAAAGCATGAAAATATGGTACAAATAGTATAATTATACTACGAAATCCAACCCTGGTTGCAACTGCATTGCCACTCAAGGTCGATTGGTCCAGAAACATCTAGAACAAAAATAGAAATTATTTCTCTCGGACCTTGATACAAGAGTAGACAATGTTGACGTGCTTTTAAATACTTTTCAAATATATTAACAATGTTTTATATGTTTAGGAATTTTGTGGAACTTGAAAAACGTTTATTAAAATTGAGATTGATAGAACAAAGTTATAATTTCAAAAGCTTTTGGACATTCATTATTTTATTATTGAAAAAAGACTGAAAATATTGAAGTATTTATAAACTGCTATTGAAGTAAAATTTAAAACTGAATTCTGCATTATTTATGATGAATCTTTTGCATAGCCATTTTTTACCAAACGCTTTGCTTAGCTAGAATGGGTATTATTTTATAATTTCGAAGTGCAATAGAGAAGTGTAATAAAAATTATTATTTTCACATCCATATGTATAAAAATACAAATATTGGAAATTATATTAGTAAATACATTTTTTGCTAGCATATGCCAATGCTTGACATGAAGACAATATATTTATCACGCCAATAGTACGAATATTTTTTCACGTAAAAATAGAATTTGAGAAGAAAACACCATTTGTTACGGCAGTTCACTGACCTGTAAGATTGACATACTAAAGGTTGGTACGGTCCGCAAAGAAAGGTTGACATTATCAACCAATACAAACGGGCGTATTCCTGAAGAAAATTAAAAATTTCTGTTCATATTTTTTGACATTTTTTATTTATTTAATGAAATATAATATTGCATCGTATTTTGAAATAATGCGTATTGTTATAGGTAGGTAATTAATTTAAACCTGCAATACCGTAAAAGTACTTGTAGAAAATGTTTCGGCTAAAACCATAAGATAAATTCGATCATAAGTCGTTATTCTCTATGATAATAATTGAATGTAATAATATTATGTTATCAGTACAAATAAATGTATTTTCTATCTTTTTTGTACTAACCTGCGCCTTTCGTCGACCTTCTGGCTCTTTACTGTGTTAATTTTATGTGCCTTTAACCAAAGATTGGAATTTATAAAATAAAATAAAATCTTTTTCTTTTTCGTTGCTGACCCTACCCTTTCCTATGTTTTAACACATTCTATTTACAGCGTGGAGGTACTAAACCACCATGTTTATTGAGAATTAGTTGAATAAACTGTGACTTGAGTTAAGTTTGAGGTGCCATACCCTGAGTATATACAACTATATCCTTATATTATTATAACAAAGGTAGATAATATCTGTGTGATTCGAAAGGGCTCTAAAAGATACTGTTTGACAGTTATCACTGACCATTGAGCATACCATGCATTAAATTCTTTGTAACTGTACACAATATCATAGGTATTAGGAGCCAAAAAAAACACTATCAGGAAATCAAATCTGGATACACATAAAATACACAAAATATACTTGTGCGTAAAAAAATCGAATAGTCAAACAAACGTGAAATTTATTTAATTTATGAAGATGAAATATTGGATTGAGTTTAATTGTTTGTTTAAATTTTAATCGAACTTATTTTTTGGTTATTATTAAGTTACTAGCTTTCCGCCCGCGGCTTCGCCCGCTTTGTCTAAAACATAATAAATTATATACTAAAACCTTCCTCTTAAATCACTCTTTCTATTAAAAAAAACCGAATAACCTATTTGTATAATACTGGTGTAATTATTTTTCCGTTATAATTTACTAGCTTTCCGCCTGCGGCTTCGCCCGCGTTTTCAAAGAAAAACCCGCATAGTTCCCGTTCCCGTGGGATTTCCGGGATAAAACCTAGCCTATGTTACTCGTGGATAATGTAGCTTTCGAATGGTGAAAGAATTTTTAAAATAGGTCCAGTAGTTTATGAGCCTATTCATTACAATCAAACAAACAAACAAACAAAGTTTTCCTCTTTATAATATTAGTGTAGAAGTGTAGATAATACTTATAGGAATATAAATATAATATATTTGAGTAGGTACTAGGTACCATTATAGGGAACATAATAGAAGCAAAAGTTTTAATCGCCTAGTAGTTCGCTCATAACTCATTTCCCAATGACCCTTTGCTTTGAAAAAATGCCAAATATTTTAAACATTTCAGCCAATACTAAAGCAATAATTTTGGAGCATTTCAACGCCTTTTTTCTGTTTTAATAAAACAATGAAATACGATTTTTATGGGCTTTATGCCTGTCTATTAATTGGGTATGAATAATGCGTTTTGCTTTATCGACTTTTCTAAGAGGGTTAAGACCGTAATTCTAATGCACTAAGCTGGTCAAGTACGAATTAGGAAACTTCAATTTTAATTCTAGGAAAAGAACCTTCACCGATTGGAATAGAAATGACGTGAATAATCGTTGGAGCAATGTAAAGGTACATTCACACAGACCGGCTCGGAGAGGAGAGCAGATTCTTATCACGTTGAGAACAGCGTTTTAGTCATTAAGAATGTTGCACTGCTTTTGTCATTAAGAATGTTTGAACGCGATTGGTGTGAAATATTAAGAGGTCACCGGCTCCGATCGCGTCCTTTTTCTCGTACGCGCAGCTTGATTTAGCTCTGATTGCATACCCTTGCGGCTCCGTTCCGACTCCGTTCGAATGGAAAAATCTTTTAAGTTTTTGCCGACTTGTTTAGCGTGGAACGTACTGAAGAATAACTCACGCCTTTAATAATTAATAAAAGTCAGTTTATCAACATAAGCACAAATGTATAACTGAAAGAAAATTATTAAAGTTAATTTAAAGAAATATATTCGTTCATCTCTTTAATTAAATAACAACTTTCTTGTTAAAATAAATTCTATACTAAAGATACATAATATTCAAAGCAATGCTTAGACATATTTCATTAATACGTTATTCGTGCACATCTTATTGCATGAAAATGGCTATTAATTATTTTTAATTAATGCAGAGAAAATCTAGAAAGTTAAATTTAATTTGCAGCAAGTAATTAGTGTAAAAGTCTGATGTTTAACGTATTAACTTTATGTGAAGGTTTTTAAGAAAATAATATTATATGAGAAATTTGTTCAGCGAATATATGTATTTATAATATTATATTGTCTGTTCGTGACGCTGTATACAATATTTTGAAGCTTTAAATATAAACGATGAGGGTTTTTTTAACTCATTAGGAATTCATTGGTTTTTCATATACCTACCTAAAATTAATTTAAGAAAACCAGTGTTTAAAACACCTCAATAATAAAACCATTTTATGAGAATTCACTCATGCGATTTACTAATACATGAGTGAAATGAACCATATTAAGATTATTATTGCAATTAGATACCACAAAACGGCCACCCATCAATATTTAGACCGCGCTATACGCTGCTTAACCAAAACCATATGGTTTCCAACTAGTTTTAGCACTGGTTTTTGAATAAAAATAATAGTGGAAATAGATGTATAAAATTATCTTGATATTCCGCAGAGCATTTGGTAGAACAAGTTTGGTTCAACTTCTAGTCCAGTTTGATATAACTTTATATCTTAACCACTTAACCTTTATTAACTTTACGTACTCGGGTTAAATATATTGTTTCTTTACTGTTAAGTTTCATTGTAATAGACAATGGTAAAGATATATGGAAACTTAATATGTATATATAAATCTCGCGTCACAACGTTTGTCCTCAATGGACTCCTAAACCACTTAACCGATTATAATAAAATTTGTACACCATGTGCATTGTGCAGTTCGATCCAACTTGAGATATAGGATAGTTTAAACATGTAGGTACCACGGGCGAAGCCGGGGCGGACCGCTCGTATGGAATAAAATAAGGGACGATCGATGGAATCCCCATTTTAAAATACCTATAACCAAAATATGGTTGAAATTATAAAGATTTTTATATGATTACTAGCTTTCCGCCCGCGGCTTCGCCCGCTTTGTCTACGACCTAATAAATTGTACACTAAACCTTCCTGTTGAACCCCTCTATTTATTAAAAAAACCCGCATCAAAATCCGTTGCGTAGTTAAGATTTAAGCATACAAAGGGACATAAGGACAGAGAAACCGACTTTGTTTTATACTATCTAGTGACTAGTGATACGACTCATTAACATTAATTATAGTTTTTATATACTCGTAAACCTACCATTATTTTTGTATACTGTAAAAATACATATTTATTACTACTAAAGGATTGATTGATGCAGAAAATGATTTCCAAGTGCATTATACACATGTGTGTACACTTCAAAATCATTTCTTTATACTTAACAAGTTAAATTTCTTTTGAATATTAATAGATGTTCTCAAGATACAAACGTACCGGAATACCATTGCAACCCATCCAATTAATGGTTGCATTTAATCACGCTTAACCTTGACATCTTAACTGTAGATGAATGCCTATGATTTATAAGGCGTATAACTCTAAACGACTTCCATTAGTAAAGCAATAAAAAGCAACATAAAATACTTATAGTTAGGAGAATAAAATGTACATTAAATCAAACGCAGAAATGAGTTCGTTCTGTAAGTACATTTACATCAAACGAATGCTCATTCTAACCCCACTATGTCAAATTATTTTAGTGTAAGCGTAGAGCATTCTTTCGTTGTTCTTAGTGCGTTCGAAATTATTATATGCAATATTCGAATACCGAATAACACTGAATACGAGTTTTTGTTTACACTAAAAGATCACGAAATAATGCTCTGGCCCTAGCTCTAGCTCTAAGGCCGTTTGATGTAAATGCAACGTAAGGAATCGGTACAATGATGGATACGCGAACAATTTTTCAAGAGGGTTCTCTTTGGTCAAATTCGAAACAAGTTGGGGATTTGTGACAAAAACTGATTAATTATATCTACGGACGGTATTGTGAGATATTGATTTCGTAAACATAGTTATACCAATACATTCTTATATGCATTATTTTTAGGTATAATTATCTTATAGAAAATCGTGTTCCAGTAACGATTATATTTATTTATTTATTTTACTCTTTAATACAACTAAACAGACTTAGGTACATACTAAAGTATACAAAAATAAAAGCAAGGAGTAGTTTAGTGTATTTGGCGGCCTTATCACTTAGTAGTGATTTCTTCCAGGCAACCAGGGCAGGTAATCAGCTCAATTAAGTTCTAGAGGTAGGTCGAGAGAAAAAAGAAAGAAAAAATAATAATAATTATAACTATAGAACGGCTGAAAGTATTATAAATAATTTTTTTCTTTGGATTTGTCTCTGCTTGGATTAGGATAATAACTGTTAAAAATTGCAAACAATTATTGTGCCTATAAATAAAGGGTTGATTTCTTTTGATTGTTGATATTTAATCTATATTGTATGTATTGTAAATTAATCTATATTTAATGTTCAATAATTTATTAATTATTACAAGCTTGGTGTAATATAGTTCTAATTTCCTTGATTTCTAATATCAATATAACATTGTTCGGTTGCAAATTTAATTATTATCAGGACAAGTTAATATTGTCATATCTTCAAACCCACATTGCTTGGCTTTCAATTAAAGATTAATATCAAGTAACTCAATTGATATATTATTTGCGAATCCTTAGTACCATATATTCTATCTATCAAAGATATCCATAAGGCTGCGTTTCCACCAGAGATGAGCGAGGTTGCGTAGCGAGGCTCAGCGGTGCAATGCTATCTTTTTTCGCATACAAAACAAACGAGACATGTATGCAAGGGATTTGTGCGAGGAATGCGTGCGAGGTATGTTTATTAGATAATTTTAAGCAATAGAAGACATGTCACAGCTTCGCAACACATTCGCACGACACACTTTCCTTGCACAGC
>CAJQZN010016140.1:0-18767 GCA_907164685.1 Colias eurytheme | reverse complement strand
AGCATCATGCCGTAGCATCACGCCGTAGCATCATGCCGTAGCATCACATCGTAGCATCACACCGTAGCATCACAGCGTAGCATCGCGCCGTAACACATGCCGTAGCATTACGCCGTAGCATCACGCCGTAGCATCACAGCGTAGCATCACGCCGTAGCATCACGTCGTAGCATCACGTCGTAGCATCACGTCGTAGCATCACGTCGTAGCATTACGTCTTAGCATCACGTTAAGCCGGGTCCAGGTCGGGTTTTTTCAAATGTCGTTTGTTAAGGTAAAACGCCAGAACTTATAAATTACCGGTTTAAGGTTTGCTGATTCTTTCATTATATTGAGGTAATCGGTTTGGCGGGGCTCGTTGTGAGTAGATGCTGGTTGTGTTATATTGAAGGCAGTTACGGACTAGTGAGCACTGAGCGGTGTAGTAAACATAGTTTGGATGGGAAACTGCAATTAATTAAAAACAGACGTTAAGTGTAAATGTTTACGTGTATTACCGAAAAGCAAATAATGAAGTTTAAAATTCAATATTTATTTATTCAACTAAGCAGAAAGACTACTTTAAGAAACACCTTCAAATCGTTACTTTATATAACAATTAGGTTAGGTTGTTGGGAAAACCGCTTTTAAAGTCGCTATTTTATATTTAAATTTAAACATTAGTTTAGGGTTTTTTGTGAATTATGCGTAAATAGTCTCATTCCAAAGCGGATATGACACTCCTTTGTGGTGAAAATGGCTCATTAAATGAAACATCGTTTGGCTTAGCGGCTAAGTAATTTATAATAACAATTTTCTTTAAGAGATAAACGGCTTAAAACATGCCTACCCTATTTTATAAGTTAAAACTTAAAACCTGTGCAAAAATCGGTTTAGATCTGGAGTATATTCTACCTAAAATCAGTATTTTCTATACAAATGAGTTAATAATCTGGTGTTTACATCTATGAATTCAGTGTGGGTATAAGATGGCACTAGACGATCTATACACTGTTATTAACCGACTTCAAAAAAAAGGAGGAGGTTATCAATTCGGCCGGTATGTTTTTTTTTTTATGTATGTACACCGATTACTCCGTGGTTTCTGAACCGATTTACGTGATTCTTTTTTTGTTCGATGCGGGATGGTGTCGAATTGGTCCCATAAAAATTTTATTCGGATAGGCCCAGTAGTTTTTTTTTTCTACATTGGAATTAATATTGATTTAAGACGTCACAGTAACCCCACCCCGCAGATCCATATTTATACATAGAAGAGTTTTAAGAAATGCCTGCAAAGCTTATTAATTATCTGTTTCAGGCAGATGTTTTAAAAACGGCTTAAAACGTTTATTTTCAAAGGTCACGTGGCGAACCTTTGTTTTTACGCGGGAAGCTCGTTACGGTGCTCTGCTGACTTTTCTAGCTTTAATTTAATCTCTTTTTTACATTTTATAAAAAATTGTTCATAAAATGTTGATCGATGACTAGCAGAATGACTTTGCAACATAAAATTCATGACAAAAAGATCACAGAAGTAGATGCGTCGCTTTATATGAATTTAAATGATATATGTATTATATTATTATCCCATCTCTATAGTTTAATCATACAACTTTAATATGTATACATCAATCGAATAAGCTCATTTTTTTATTTTTATGACAGAGCAAGCAAAGGGGCAGGTCATTTAAAAACTATCGCATACTAAACAGATATCTATAAATAAACTTGTTTATCATACAATATACGCAGGTAGAGATTTATTTAAAATTATATTTAATATTGGGATAAAAATGCCTCATGCGTAATCACGTCGTGTCGGATTGCTCGTACGAAAATAAAACCTCAATTTGCATCCAATCGAATGTGGAATCCATTCAATTTCAACTGTATAAGGCACTCATTAAAATGACACGCACGGATTCGTATGCGAGCTCACGGGCCTCTAATAAGTGACGATTGTAACCAGACGGTTGGAAACGGCAGTGCACCTAAAGCATAATGTTGGTGCAGTTTTTCTACTCGTGATCATGAAGAAAAAAAAACGAATTTTTCAAAAAGTACGTATTTGGTTAAATTTATTGGTCAAATATTGTACAATACCTACTTACATTTTATGAAACAAAATATATAGAAAGTCGGCACATTAAAAGCATTTAAAGCCTAGCTGAATTTGAGACCGTGTATCAAATCGTATTATCTACAACTTTAGTAATTGTGTCCAAAAAAGATTTTACATTTTCAACCTCTCTATCCGTCTATATGCAAATGTTTGCGATGTTTGCTATTTCAATAAGTTTTCTATTATTTTTTTTTTAACTGCATTCACTATTATCACAATGAAAGCAAGATGGTGTGGCATTGTTTACGATAAGAATTTAGTGATAAGAGACATTTTTGCGATGTCCACACTTTGTTATACAAACAATACTGTTTTGTTACGTTTTACAAATAACACGGGCTATTTGTGTTGTGTTTCAATGAAATTTCGCCTTGTTTTTGCAGAGTATTTATTTAATTTATGTTTTCTATGCTCTGTGTTGAGATAAGTTTGCTTTTTCAAATGGAAACAGCAATAGAACTTAAATTCATTTCGATTAATAATAAAAGCTTGTTGTCTATTTTGATTTTGTGGCTATAATTGATTATACTTGCGCACTCATTTTCTATACATTAAGCAAGTATTAACATTGAATTTGATATATTATGGCATACACATGCTTTATAAATATATAAATTCGCTCTGGCGGGATCATGGGTGGCCGCGTTTGTCAGGCATTCGCCCCGGATTGGCGTGAAAGGATGCGGGTTCGAGTCCCGCCTCGTGATCGAATTTTTTCTATCCTTTATTATTTTTTTAAGTATTAACATTGTTAACATTACTGTAGTAGTTTAGTCTATATTTAACGTTTACATTGTCTCATAACATGTAATGTATGCAAACATTCAATAAACGGCCTAATCACATATGTATTTCTCTCGAGTCGCACGCCACAATCAAATATTAAAGTCGAATAAATGTACAAGCGAGTCGCGCGTAAGTTCAGCAGTGAAGTGGGGAGTTTGAAGGTTTATTTGTTGGTTGTAAATAATATATCGTCGCCATTGATTCCCCGCGAGGTTCTCGCATGTTTGCCGTGGGTAAACCTGAGGTAATTGGATGAATAAATTGTTGATAATACTTTTCATACTGATAAATTTGAAAGTACTTGTTGATCTATGTAGTGACTAAATTAATGAGATAAATGTTTGCATGTGTTGTGTAAAGGTAATTGTAAGCTGAAATTATTATGTGTTTGAATCTTTATCGAGATAAAACTTATCAAAATCAGCATTTACAAACGTATCTTAAACTGATTAATATTTAATTGAATATTAATAATTCACTTAATATTCAATTAGGATTGATAACATCAAGACAAGGTACTTGTGGTCCCATTTACGAGATAGATAAAACGAAATATATATATTCCCCACAACCTTGTCAACATTATAAACATTTTTAAAAGGAACGAATAGAAAAACATTTCGCAATGCGACAACATTGCATCTAAATGCTACAATAAAACAAACTAAATAAGCTTGTCCGTTCATTGTTATAACTTGACAGTTTACTATTGAAAACTGACCATCCATAACTTCACGATAATAGTATTAAAAGACTACGCCTGGCGGTGTATAAATAGACGCGTAGGCGGTTATTGACGCATGTGGGCCGATGGGACATACGAGATAACTTTTGTATCTTACCTTGTGTTTTTACATAGTAATGGTTATGATAAATAATGACAACAAGGTAGTAGTAAAGTTTAAAACTGAAATTTAATACCCGTGAATTATTTAGCGTTATTTTTTAGAAGTGTTTTCAATACATTTCCAAAATATTCGAAGTTTCATTTACTTCATATAGTTCTAATATTTCTAATATTTTCTAATATTTCTAATATTTCTAATATTTTCTAATATATATTATAAAGGCGAAAGTTTGTAAGGATGTATGGATATATGGATGTATGGATGTTTGTTACTCTTTCACGTAAAAACTACTGAACCGATTACAATGAAATTTAGCACACATATAGAGGGTAACTTGGATTAACACATAGGATAGTTTTTATCCCGGAAATCCCACGGGAACGGGAACTATGCGGGTTTTCCTTTGCAAACGCGGGCGAAGCCGCGGGCGGAAATCTAGTTTAAAATAAATCTTGGTAATATTATAATTTGCAAATCATAATAAAGTGTATGAAACAAACCGCTTCCACCTCGCTTCAGCTAAACTTAACTCGAAAATTCAGAGTTTATCGTAATTTATAAATCCAATAAATGTTGGCTCAGTAATAATTAATTTCAATCGCATCGAGTTCGTCGTAGACTCTACGAAGTTCGTAGTGGGTCTACGACGTAGCTCCATTCTTGTGAAACACCGTAGCTAGTTTATACCGCCGTGGTTTTGTTTGCATTGTGTATAATGTTGTTTATGGTAAATAATGAATAATTAATTGTTAATCCTTGCTGTGCTTCCTTTAACAACTAAGCGTAAGCCGAAATAGCGAATAATAAAGCAGGAAGCAGTATTAAAATTGCACGTAATAAAGATTGATGTGAGTTATATTCTTATTACGATTTACTACAACATGGGCTAAAATTCGATAATTAGTAAGAGCTAATCTAAATTCAATGATACATGTATTAATTCAACATTTATTGTTTCAAACTGTGAATTGTTGTTGTTTTTATAAACAAATTACAAAGTGCAATTATTCAGTTTTGATTTTAATTCGTTACGTGCACCACGGCCGCAAATATACCTTCCCCTCCCTACTTTCCTCGTGTATTTCACCACAGCCATAAAAACAAGAATGCCAACAATCCCGCAACTTTTTTAATAATCTCCATTGATATTCATAAAACGGAAAGTTATTTTATTATCGAATTAATACTCGGCGAAGTTCAGCGTATCGCGCGTCAAAGATAAACAGTGTCAATGACTCGCTTTGTGCATTTTTATGATTTATCTGAATAATGATACTATGACGTATGTGTCTATGAGAGATAGGGATAAATGTGACTTTACGGGAGCAAAAATAGTTATCCATCATCAATACCGTAGTAGAGGAAAGGTAAATTTGAATTCTCCTTACAGTAAATGATTGAATAACTACAATAAAATTGTTAGAGAATTGATAAAATAAAAATTTTCATGTCACGTAAATTTAATTTTACCTTTGTTTTCATGATAAAAACACCTCGTACGAATGCAATTTGCTTATTATATTTCAGTTTGTTTATTTGCGTGTATGGTTAGTAAAAAAAATTAAAGCTTGTATCGCTTTATGGGTAAAAACTAAAAACAGGAATACGGAGTTTAGATGTTCAGTTTTACGTCATTTCATATTATTTGCCATCTCATTGCTTTCTTATTATGTATAATAATTCACAAAAAAATACAAAAAGCATCAATTTCGCGTCGCAACTTGGACACAAAGTTTCGTAACTGAATTATACAAAAGTTTGCGAAGCTGTAAGCTGTTACTTAACGATTGGAAAATTTTCAACAGTTTTAATATTGGCACTTGTGTGAGATTTTACGAACGGAAAACGTGGCGGCAAATCTATCTATACTAATATTATAAAGCTGAAGAGTTTGTTTGTTTGAACGCGCTTATCTCAACTACTGGTCCGATTTGAAAAATTCTTCAGTCGGTGTTAGATAGCCCATTCATCGAGGAAGGCTAAATATCATAGGCTAAATATCATCACGTTAAGACCAACAGGATCGGAGCCACGCGGGTAAAACCGCGGAGCGCAGCTAGTCAATTATACACTGAGTAAAGTAAGCTATCCCATTAAATGATTTCAGTGGAATTACTTTCCCATTTCCGTGTTTTATCTTTGGAAACAATCATTTGGCGCGCTTACAAAACGTAAGTGCTCGATTTCAAAGAATTTCGAGGCGTATTTATTTAATGATTCCTATTATTGAAGACACTATCTCTATCTAGGGCTTTTGTGTTATGGAGTAGCCAAATTAGTTTTCATTTTTATTGTATTGCTATAGAATTAATGAGATAAAGTCGCTTTTTAAATTGAGATTGTTGCTTCAACAGTTCATGGCATCAAACATGAATTTTTATTAAGTAAAATCTTCATATAATTTTCGTGGAAATGAAATAAAAATTAGAATCTATACCGATTAGAGGCTATTTATACAGATTTTAATGAATAATAGAGTTTATGTTCAAATTAATATCGTACCATCATACATGTAATATCTTTATTGTGGTGAAATACAATATTATGATGTGATTCATGAAAACAGAAATACTTTTATCAGTTTAATGAATATTGTGATTATTTCTGCACCACAAGGGTGTGTTTAATATTGTGGGCATTATATACTTACTAGCGGTCCGCCCCGGCTTCGCCCGTGGTACATATTTCGCAATAAAAAGTAGCCTATGTCCTTTCTCAGGTATCAAAATATCTCCATACCAAATTTCATGCAAATTGGTTCAGTAGTTTAGGCGTGATTGAGTAACAGATAGACAGACAGAGTTACTTTCGCATTTATAATATTAAAGTATGGATTGCAACTGCATGTAATTTATAACATGTTTATGTTTAATAAGTTTATCTGACGAACCAAATGAACTTATTTCGATGAGTTTTTCTTTGTTCTTTATTTTAAGATCAATAAAGCAGCAGTACAAACAAAAAACGATCGAATCATTTCGAGATTTTGTTACACGCTCTATAATTATAACGAAAGATACTTTTATTTTTAACATTATTAATTTAAAGTTCGTTATTTTCTCACGGCTTAGTATCACGAGCACTAAAAGTCTGTTGTTGTTTCGGCGCGGGCGGCGTTATCGCGTATCTTATCGAGTATCAGCGCTAATAGATACTCGTTTGTTTCGCATAACATATCACTTATCGTAAATATGTCACGTGAAATGTTAATATTCGTGCTTTTGTTATATTGAACCCGTTTATTGCTGGTTTATTGATACTTATTAAATGCGATGTTGGACCTGTTTTTCCGAATACGATTTTTAGTGATGATTAATTAATTTTAATACTCTATTTTTATCTACTCTATAATGTTAGATGTATATTTTTATCTATATTAATATCCAACTAATTGTGAATTTTATCTCACATTAAAGATGCGTTTCCACTAAACATGCTCTCTGATCGTTTGCTTTGTTTGTCCATTGGATTAAACACAAGAAAAATTACAGTGCTTAGTTTTGTTTAAATTAATATAGTGGATAATATTAGGAGTAACCGATAAATCTTTACTATATTCCAGAAGGACTGTTTCAATTACTAATTTGTGTGTCATAATTAACGTACAAACTTATACACGCCAAAATATGTTTTAAATAAACGCATGCAATTGTTCCCGTTAACAATTCAGACGATAATATCTTTCATATATTAGCTCACACAAACAATGGATTAACAAAGAGATGACATAAAAGTGCTACTTTCCGGCTCCCTGTATTCAGCTTGTCATCATTTGTTGCAGTTGCTGCTAACGTATTATTTGTACCAATTATTTTCGCACCTGAATTTAACTATTTTTTATTGTTTCTCCTCGTGGAGCGCTGTAATAAAAGTAATTTATGTGGCGTGTGTTTGTTTGTTTGCTACTGAATAGGTGCTTGAATGTATCTCAACTTGGTTTAGATGTTATACGGTAAAAATACAACGTTAATGCAACAAAATGCTCTTTTGTTTATGAAGGTTATAGTTGCTAAAATATAATTTAAATAAGAAGCAAAATGCGCTAGATGAGTTGTTTTTAATGAGATTTTTTCAAGACTTTATAATTACCGCGTAAAATCAAAAACAAGAAAATACTATTGTTGTTCATTAAAAAATCTCGCGAATGAAAAAATACCCTACTTGTAACATGTACTTGTAATATTGAAAAAGAAGCTAACGTCTGGGATCGATAGTTTACAATAAGATTGCACGAAGGACACGCACCAAAACAGAGTCCTCATGTTTATTGATTGCACATACAGATAGCGCTTACAATAACAAAACATTTCGTTTACAAAGCTCCAAGGTTACTTTATTTACGAGTCGGTGCGAATAATTCAGACGCTTTGAAAGGCTTTCGCTACGGAATAAGTGAGCAGCCTCCGTTTACTGATATATTGTGATTACGATTCGTTGCTGTATTTATTTGATGCCATAATTTTCTTTTATTTCTATTTTGGGGCAAGAATGTGATTATATAGACGCTTTTTAATTTGAATTGATATCGGGTAAGGGTATCGGGTGGTGTTTAGTGAATAATTTTCGTAACTTAATATATGTGGGATATCGCCAATGCTTTTAGGGAATAGATGAAAATTACTAAGTGGTTATTAATATAACTCCTAAAGCAAAGTAAGTGTCTTATTTTATACACATTACAAATACTAATCTGTATAATCCATTGAATTTCACGACGTGCAGTATCACATACCTACATGATAAGGTATAAGCAAAGATTTAATAGCTATAGATACTTATTTCTACTTATAAAAATTATAATTTGGATGCTTTATATTCACCATAGCTCCCAGTTCTTATATGTATGTGTCTATTGCTGGGTTGAATTTAAAAAAAAATCGTTATAAATATGTATTCACCTTATAAATAATTCGTTTGATATGTTAAAGTTGTTTCATTAGGTTTTTTGAAAGCGAGAATCATCATACATATTAAATGTATTCTAATCTAATAGAATTCATGTGAATTATGAATTCAACGTAATATTCAAATAAAAAGAGCAGAAGTTAATCGTATACATCTGTATTCAGTGGCGAGTTAAGAACACAAGGAACGAACGTAGATGCAATTTGAATCGAGCTTGAGACTCGAGTCGTGTTAGCTTATAAAAGCCATTGCACTGCTGGGCTTTTTAAATACCATTTAGAAGTTTGAATGCAACCCAAAATGACTCGTGCGATGTGAAATCGAGACGTGTATGTACATTGGCACTTGGCGAAGATTAGGCTATTCAGAGCTCGTATAATACACGCTTTAATACGGGAAAACACCATTGGATTCTTCATTATACTGCTCTCAGGTCTTAATTGTGTAGGTAAAACGAGGCAATCTCGAAACTTTCGTGTTCATAGGTGGTGGTGAGTTTTTCTTATAACATTGATTACACTCGGTTATCAATGTTATCTTTGACTCCGTTAAATTGTATAAAATATATAATCAATTACGAAGATAATCGATAGAAAGAAAACGCGTGAAAAATGTTTATGTATAAAATAATATCATTTTCATTACTATAAGAGTACAAACCCAAACATATCCTCTTTCTGAAAAATATAAAACGACCTAAAAATATTTCGCTATACTACTATACTATTCAGGTCAAATCAATGTCTCAATATTTTTAGAAGTTTGAATGTAAGACATGCATTAATATCCCAGTTAAATGCAGTTACAAGTTATAATGATGACGTGTACAGAACTGTCACTGCAGCCGGGTATACCCGGTGCGGTGGAGGTTATTAAATTCAGCCCGGACGTCTCTCGGGGACGCACTGGGATGCCCATACTCGATAAAGTGATGTAATTCGATGTGATGGTCATTTGAAATTTATGTGTAAGTTTGTAAGCTTGTGGTGGAATGTTATTTGTTAATATATGTATTAAAGAATTCTTCAGTTACTCGTATACTCGTTCAATCTATTATGACCAAAAAAATGTCCTCTAAATTAACTCTATTAATTTTTTTCAAGGGCATTTGTGTGCCAGGTTATTAACATAATACATCCTAAAAACAAATCAAACACTTAAAGTAAAACAAGTTATCCTGCTTAAAATAAAATTAAATAAATATCAATAGTTTAAGCGCGCTTTTAGCTCCACTATTAACTGTATAAAATGTAAAAAATAAGGCAATTTTATAAGCTGCGGTAGCGGATCGGTAATTAAAAACAAATAATTCGTCCGCGTCAGCCGCTGCCGGTGGACTGCGGTTTTTGTGTCGATGGCGCTAATTGTTCTCATTGCAATTCCCTTTGTTGAACGGTTAACGATTATCTAACTTGTATGGAATATAATACAATTAATTATTCTGCATATTTATATAAGTATCCCTACTAAAGTTATAAATGTGAAAGTAACTATGTCTCCTCTGGCCACTGAACCGATTTAGATAAAATTTGGTGAAAATATACATGTAGGTTATGTATATGTAACATGTATGTAGGTTAAGACTTGACAAAGCATACAGCATAGGCCTGCGGGCGTATTCGTGGGCGGAAAGCTAGTAAGCCATAATAGGTAATTCTGCAAGCGGGTCCCAGTTTTTCGTCAAGTTACTAATTTTAATTACAAACAACGTACAGAAGAATCAAACTTAGATTTTCCTGAATTTTCCAAATTTCTGAGCATACGCCATTAAGAGCGCTGCGCTAACTCATTAAAAGTTTAATTAAAGTTTTATACAGTTAAAACTCTTAACCATTATACTATTTCTGTAACCAAGAACGTTGGTCCTTCGAGCTTTTATAAATAAGAAGTCTTACTTATACCAGCATCCTTGATTTATACTACGCATGATTATGAGTTATGAACCAATTTTCATTGTCCATTAGTAGTTTATAAGCAGATGATTTTAGTAAGCTTTCTACTTTAAACTATACGTTTAATCTGTTTTAAATAATTGTTATTGGAATTCGGAATGCTTGCAGGCTGCAGCACGTGTAACGTTGCGAGAAAATTGGAAAATGTACCAGTTGATTAAAGACTTGCTACATCCGCAATTTCGACTGAATAGTTCTGAAAGACCTCAATAACTGTCAAAGAAACTGCTAACCGCTAGTGCCTTTCATTAATAAATAAATGTAGTGATTGGAATGTTTTCATAAAAGTTACGTTTAAATTTGATCATGTGGCCTAGATATTTCTGTTCGAATTGGAATGTTTCAAGCCTCTGCATCTACCAATTGGCGTGCTAATAAATTACCATTATTTAAAGTACCAGATTTCTGTAAATAAAGTATTATATATGCAAGCGTGACCCAATTCGAATTGATTCCCTAACTACCTACTTTCCATCAGAGTTTCCATTTCGTGTCCATTTCAATTTTAAACGTAAGAATTGTAAATAGAGGCTCTCAGAGGCGACACGTATCGCCCGCTTGTCACTACTCCGGGATAAGATACTCGCATCACGTAAATGCTTGGACGTGACCTGTTCAGTTTGTGTGTGCGTTGTGTACATTTCCGGGGACGTTTTTTTTATACATATTACTTTTTGTGGATCTGACAAATTGGCGAGTGGGTCATCAAGAGATCTGTCTTTTTATACATTACTTTTTGTAGAACTGACAAATTGGTTGGGTCATCAAGAGACATACTAGGTTGATCCAAAAGTAATGATAATTGGGTATTTCCTGTGCACATAAAAATATAAAATAAATATTTTTTGCTTGCTCATGTACTCACTAAGTTATCACAAAAAAATCATATCAACAGGCCACGTTTCCAAGTATTTACATTAATTTGAATGTGAACCGTGGGTGCCAGAATGTTTCTCGACGAAAAGAAGAAACAACGATTCGACATTTAGAGGGTGAATTTCCAAATTTTTTATGAGATCAAGAGAATTTTTTGGCACGATTTGTGATCATGGACGTTACCCGGGTTCACCATGTTTATGCTGAAACCAAGAAACAATCAATGGCCTGGATGCGAGCTTCCAAAGTGACGATGAAGAAATTCAAAGTGAAAATGAGTGGGGTAGATTAAAGCGGTAGTTTTTTGGTACGCTGAAGGAATAATTATGGTGGGATATTTTAAGAAGGTAGCCACTATATTGGGCTCTTACTACACATACCAAATTAAAAGATTGCGGTAGGTTAGTGAGGAAAAGAGACATGGCAAAATGCGGGCTTGAATGCTGTTTCACCCAGACAACGCACCAGATCACAAAGCGTCAGTTGCAATGGCTGCCATTAAAAAATCGGCATTCCAAATGCTTGAACACCCACCCTGTTTGTTAGATCTAGCTCCTAGTTATTTCTATCTCTCTCCTCGGCACAAGAAACACCTTCGAGGCAAGAAATTTTAAGACGACAGCGAAGTGATGGCCGCAGTAGAGGGGTTTTTGTGGATGAAGTCAAAATTTTTTTTTTTTAAGTTTTAGAAAAAAATATCGATGTATATTATCTAGTTAGAAGACTATCTAGAGGAATACATAATAATTTTAACTGTAATGACCTTGTTTAATATTGATTATCATTACTTTTGGATCAACCCATGTATATCCAGCTATAATATTAGTTACAGTATAGAACGTGTGGCAGATATTAATGTGTATTGAAATTGGGTTCTTTCTATCCTATCTTTGTTAAATTTTTTAAATTGGAAACGAGGAAGGCATTTGCTATAATCAAGCTTTATAAAGAATAATTGTCTACTGAAGATTTTAAGTTCTCCCAAACGTAAAATGAGACTCAGAATGTGTTAGGGATTTGGTCGCATATCTTGATAGATCACTGATGGACCGTAACAATTAGAGTGAAACGAGCAACGTCCCTATAAGGGCCTTAACTTCTGTGTTGTAGCTTCTATACTGTGTATATTTCGTTTTTACTAATAACACATCTTCTAAGGAATGTTTATTCCTAAAGTTCTAGTTCAATTTGCTCAACAACGAACATGTTATGTTGCTTGAACTTGTAAATTCGTAGAGAGTAGACTATCTTCTAAATGCTAGACAATAATAAAAGTGTCCAGAAAATTTTCTGGGTTACTACACACCGTTTTAATCCTGCATGCGCCTTTTGAATTTTTTTGACGAAAATTACGAAAGCAGAAAGATATATCTGCAAAAGGCGTTAGGTATATAAGCATTACACTGTCCATACATTAAGTTTAATATTTAGTTTTAATTGATATTATAAAAACGGCACTGGAAGGATTAACGTCAACCGATACTAATAGCTCTCCCGGGGACGTCTCAAGTTTAAGTCTAGCTTAGCACGAAGTTCGAGTCCTCGGGGAGCTCTTATCCCCTGATTTATAAAACTTGCCTCTTTCAGATATGCATGGAATTTAATATAGCGCCATGATGCTGTTAACTTTGTGAAACGTGTTAAAATAAATCTGGCAAAAGTTTAAAAGACCAGAAAGGGTTGCATAGACGATCATTTATCGCAACTAAAGCAAACACACAAAACTTTTAGTCACATGTATTTGTGCAGTATACACCGTTACGTATAAAACACAGCGTGAAATGTACGACAATCGTTTAAAATTCCTGTTGCGGTGCGGCACGGCGGCTAAATGCAATAAAAGCGTTTAAAAATTCATTCCATCGGTCGCGTAGAAACAAAGAGTTAATAGTACAATGTTGGGCAACGGGGCGGACACGAAAAAAGCGCATGAAAATAGTTGGTTTCAGTTCAGGGGATGAATAAGTAAACGGGACCTTGACCAGGGAGCGGCTGGCGCGATGCCAAGCGGACGGGTCCTTCGCTTCCGATCGATTGCCCGTCTGTCAGCCGCGCTGCCGGCTGTCATATTTGTGCTGTTAATGAAAATAACACAAGCTGTAGGGAAGAGGGAGTAGGGGGGAGGTTATGAACATTGGACGTGCTTTTGGAATGAGCAACTATTTTTAATTTTAAATTGTTGCACCGTTGAGTGAAGTTAATTTTATGATTTTTGTTTACAAGTAGTTGTAACATATTTTGTGTCTGTTATATTTGCGTATAATTTTATTTATTTATTTATTTCATTAAGGATCACCTACATGACATACACTGATACATAGATAAAAGCATTAAAGTAATAACAATCGTAGACATAGTGCTGTCACAATTATAGGCAACCACCACTAACAATTAATATAACATTAAATCAAAGACACACAGTCTGCAGCTAGCTGCAGATTAGGTAAAAAGTATACATATACATAATACATAAATCCAATTTTGACGGCAAAATAATCAATTAATGTTAAAATAAAACTACATTTGATCAACTGGGTTTTGGTAAAGGTTCAATCGAGAGCAATTCCTTTTTAAATTTATGTACAGTGTTTGAGAAAATGTCAATAGTCTTGTTATTGCCAGAAACTATATCATTATATTCTTTGGTAAGGCGAGAAATGCCTGAATAATGGCCTAGATTACTTTTGTGGAATTTTGTATGGAACGGCATATTATTAGAATGTCTAGGCAATCTGACTGGAACTTTAAAATTAAGCTGAGATACCAATGACACACAATCGATTGAACCATTCACCAATTTATGTAAAAAGACCTGATCCAAAACCTTCCTCCTCTGATAAAGTGTTCGTATTTTAAAATAATCAAGACGTTCTGAGTAACTACGAATTTTTTTGGCTACGTTGCAACTATACGCAAGATGCCACAAAAATCTTTTTTGAATGCGTTCAATATTGTTATAATATGAATATTTTATTTTGGATTCCATATTACGCTGCAATATTCTAACTTGCTTCTAACAAGGGCATTAAAGAGGGTAATTTTTGTGAGAGGGTTCCTAAAATTTTTACAAGTTCTCAGTAAAAAACCTAACAATTTGAAACCGCTATTAATTATATGGTTGAAGTGAGCGTGAAAACTAAGTTTTGCATCAAAATAAATATTTTCTATGAAACAATACGCGATCGCTGTGATAATTGGAAATAATATATTAGGAACCTCGCATTGAGTGTATTATGGACATAAAGAAAATTCGATTTGAGGTCGATACAATGGAAATTGTCAAAAATTAACAGATTCATATAATATGTTTAAATTGTTTCATTATTCAAGTTATTGTTAGAAATAATTTCAACCTTTTCATAAGCGGAGTTTCATTTGGGATTATGTTCTGAAAAGGTAGTAAGGTCGTCGTAGATACGTCTACTAAAGTAAATAACATTCCTTTTGAAACAGTTTAAACGTGAAGGGCTTAAAGTGAAGTGAGCATTAATTTGTTTACGTTGTTACGCAAAATTGTTTATAAATTTATATTTAGATATACAGACTTCAACATTAAGATTGGTCAGTATGGGAAAATTATAAGACATACGAAGAACTGTTCTTAGGCACCATGTTATCGTTTTTGTCCTACTTCTATACAAAAATATATTTAAAATACCTTTTTCGTATCCTTAGTTATACTAATCAAAACTTATTTGCTTTACCAGAACACAAAATACAACCGTAATCTCATAACAACTTCGCATTTACTCTCTTGCCTAGTTAAAACTTGGTTAATGTGATTGTGCGCAGCGTCTGTGAACACAGGACGTTATTATTAGGCTGGCGCGAAATTAAACGTTTATTTGATGTGATGTTTATCAAAGAGAGCGGGTGCAGTGAGCGGTGTGACACACAATTAAAATGCTAATAGCCACTAGCCTTCACCGGCCGGTTTACGCTACGACCGTACGACAGCAGTTGGGAGTTGGGAGTTGGTTGTTATGCTTTGTTTATCCTTTATCACGAATGAGAAAAAAGGAATGAATTGTATAAAAGCGGTATTAAGAAATTTCCGAGAGGAAAAATTTTTTTGCTCACTAAAACTCGAGGGAAAGAATATGTTCTTGTCGGTTAATGATATATCATCTTGCTTTAAATCAGGTGGAGGTGATCGTTAAATATGACGAGATCATTAAGTTCAAAATACAAATAATTTGATGAGTGTTGAAAATTCTTTTAATATCATAACGAAAGATGTTAAAAAATCGTATCAATGTCGTTTAAGCGTGCAGTAAATCTAGCATGATTAGATGCAAATTGGTGTATATTTTATAATTTGTATTAGCTGCTGTGTAACATTTGAATGGAGACTAACGATGTTGAAATATTGTTGGTATTATTTTATGCTTTACGGGTTATATTAAATGCCACTATAAATGATGCTATTGTCCGATTCATGATGTGGAAGAATGAACTTTACTTGGAAAATCTTTTATGAAGTTGTTTTATTAAATCATCATGTTTTATTGAGTCATTCCACTCTCAAACAGCCTGTTCAATTTCTATTTCACTTTATGAAAAAGCATTCTCATTTTAAAGGTTACTACACCTATAGGATTGGTGTTTTATATAATACCATTCATGCTTTCGATCACAACGTTATTGAAACAATAGTTGTTAAAAGGCAAAAACTTAAATAGGTATATCTTAAAATTTTAAGCAAAACAAAATTGTATGCCTCTCTACGTATATCAACATATAACATTTTGAAACTAACGAACACAGTTCCGACGTCGTTAATTAAACATCGTGTATAATGTTAGCGACATTATGTCGTTCCGATACAGTGACAACCGGCCATACATCAAGCACTGATCCCGTCCTCGTGGAGCGTCTAATTGGACGAGATTTATCAAACGAAACCACGTGCCTGTTAAAGAGCTGAACATTTTGATACTACAGTGGCTAATAGGGAAATATTTATATTGGAAACTTATGACATAGGGACTTGTTAATCAAAAAATCGAAAAATATACTCTATGGACGCATAAAGACGACAAAGACGCTCACACATTATAGAAAATGTGGCAAATATACACAAAACAAATTAATTGCAACAGATATGGTGGATGTGAAAAATTTGGAATGCAAAAGGACCTTTTCTGTGCAATAAAATACCCACGTTGTGAACAATATCACAAATGCTATTTAATAAATATAAATTATGCAAAGATAGCAAATAAAGTAACTGTAGAAATAAAACGGCACCTTTTCAACCCTCCAATATATTTTTTATCCTCTTGCTGTACGCAGCAAAATTATCATTTATCGCCAAAAGCAAGCTCAGCATCTGCTAGCCAAAGCGAAGACCTTTGATGCAAGTCTGAGTGAGAATTAAATTACAATGTAATTACTAAAACTTTAGGTAGGTAGTTGGTTCCACTCAGCCCTTTTCGCGTTTAAAATTCTCGCCTGACACAAAGCCCGGATTGCTCTCAATTTTATATCGTGTTTCATAACTTTGCGAACTTGAATCGTTACTACACTTATTTTTGATGAAGGAAACTTTGAGTTTGACGAATTGTTCGCTGCTGGAAACTGGGAATCATTCTGTTTATCGCTTTATTTACAATAATTTTGGAACAAGTTTGGCGCACGCCTTTATTATATTGGCAAACTTTTTACAACGGGTTAATTAATTGGTGTTTGTTTTGAGCAGAAATTATGATTAATATTTTTGAACGTTTCATACAATGTTGTGTGTTAATTTATCGACGACTTAATTATTTAATTAAATAAAAAGGAATCACCTACTCTTCTTATTGTGGTATTAAATTGGTGTTTGTCGTGTTAAATAACATCCCCTTGATAGAATAAAAATGTACAAGTTATTTAAAAATATTGAATTACTTGTCCTATCTAAATAGAAACATCCATAACTTGCAAAATATTTTAGATAAAGTAAAAAATAAATTCTATTCGACCGCTAAAAGTCACGTCAATTTGTAGTTATAAAAAGTAACTCGTCCATATTTTAATTTGACGTGATATTTTAATGTTGATAACGATAACTGCGGCGCTATTGAAAAGACGATGGCGTGTACAGGGTATATGTAGTTTTATTATATCTCCTGAATAATAATAAACTTGGTATTATTGGAGAGTTGAATTTTATGGCGCTGAGGTTACAATTTTTAATATTACATTTGAGAAATTCGTTTTGGATTGTTACTGGGGTAGTTTTCTTATAATTGTTTTAAAAGGGGACATTAAAGTGTAGTGCGATTTAATGTTCAATACAAATCAGTTGTTTGAAAGATACGAATATTTTATAAATTTTAATATTCGTTGTACAAAATAAGGAAAGTTCATACTTTTATCGTCCAGATAAGATTCGGATACGGATCCAGTATGAGATACGTGAATAGCTGCTTTCAATTGAATTTGTGACACTTTCTGATGGAATTTACTTCAAATAGATATTCCTGCTGATAAACTTTTGTTGGAAACAAATTTTACACGAGTTTGGATCGACGTACAACCAGATTTACAGAGACTATGAGTTGATCCTTTGTTTGTGTTGATCCCTTCTCTTTATTATTCGTTTACTTTAATAAACAACGTGCGGTCTATATTTGTTGCGAAAACAGTTAAATTATTATGAAAATAATACTCGTGAATTGGAGGTTCATTGGGTTTGTTGATGTTAACAGTTTTATCGTGAGAAAATGGCTTTTAATATGCTATGTAAGAATCTAGATTTACATAAGTTACTTATAATTTTTAGAAAATAGTTTTGATAAAAATAATTGCATGATTTTCTAGGAATTTTACCAGACTTCAATTAAAATCAGACACCTCAATTAACACATCAATCTCACAAAGCACACAATTAGTTAGAATTGGAATTTATTATGAATAATTAAAAGAACACTCAGAAAACGAGTTCGCCCACGACACGTCTCTTTCATAATTATAAATAAATATTAATATAGCCATAAAACAATTTTCAAAGCTAAATGGGCTAGTGAATATGCCACTTTAATATAACGTAGGGTCGAATATACGTTACGCGCCCCGGGGGATGTCTTACCCCGAAAGTCGGGAGTGAATTAAAGTTACAAAAAATTGTTTGCACATTGGCCCCCTGTAAAGTTTTATAAATTACTACATCGTACTTGACGCTGCGCTACACTGTTTTATGGGGATGTAATTGAGTATAGCAATTTTACAATGGAAGTCAGTCCAACAAGTATTTCATGGATGATATAAGACAAATAGAATCTTCCGCGCTATTCAGTTCTTTTAACCTAT
>CAJQZN010016139.1:0-21387 GCA_907164685.1 Colias eurytheme | reverse complement strand
TACGGTTAAAGACACGACTGCACGCGAGCGTGGTCCGAGAGGAAGAGCATATATTGTATTGTATGGTAGCTAATATATCAAATCAATATATCACATTTAAATACATAGAAAAATAATATATCAATTATTTAGATATTTATAAAATGTTGACATTTTCAAGTACTTCATGTTTCAGGTACTTAAAAAGCTATTTCCGACGTTAGTTATCGCAAGCATCGACTATAAATAAATAATATAATTCACTATAATGAAGTAAAACAAACGTATATTCGTAAATCCTTTTACTGGCCCTATCATTCCAAATTGACTAAGCCTATAGTACTAATAACTGCTTAATTTATGTCACTGTTTGTTCACCAATGTTTGTCAAACATTTGTGCGTCGAGTGGCTTCTTGATCGATGTCAATCAAATATTAAACAAAATAAACATTTCTATGATTCTTGACATACATTTTGATTGGTAAAAACGTTCTTGTTTGCCTATTGAACACATAATATGTGTGTTGAAATAAAATAGAAGGTTGTAAAAGAAATCAAACAATTAGGAATGATTTCGTTGTACTAGATACCGATCGAATTTTGTATACACATTACACAATTATGTAGGTAAGTTAATACGTTTATTTTGATACGGTTTTCTTCTGTTTTTGTGTAAAGTCTTGTGTGTATTTGAGGAATAAGGTAAATGTAATTTTCATATTTTGAAATATTTTTATTAATAGCAAGCTAGTTTGCAAACATAATATAGCATGAATCATTTTTCATGATTTATCCGTGGTACTTCTATATTTTACACCCACGTAACAATAAACGCGATTGTTACACAAATAACGTGTAACACAGCAATTTTACCAACAAAAAATAACGATATACAAGTAATTATCATCTGTAATAATAAAATGACACAAGAAATAATCAATCATCACAAGGACGGCTATGACATCTCGCTACAAATGAGTGTTTTGTAATGATGTAATCGTAAAAATTGAGTCATATTTTTTGTGGGAGCTTTGATTAATTTGATTCGGTCATGGTTTTAATTTTAAAGCGAATTTACATCCTGTTTCTGTAATGACGAATAACAATAGCTCCATGGGATTTAATAGTAGGTAATCATATGCAGGATTATGTTCTTAGAAATCGTAAGTATTAAAATTATGCTAGGCCTTGATTAGGAGATACGACTATTTTTTTTGTGCAATGAAAAACAAATTAGTACATGCACTCTTTGTGTGATTCAATACCGGAACAATTGTAGGTACATACTATGTAAACTTATCTTCTTTATTCTACATATATGCTTTTATGAGTAATCATATTAAAAACTGTATTAAAAATAACAACAATAATAATATTCTTCTCATAATAATTGCAATTATTTGTCTAATTGTAATTGTTGATAAGTCGTTTCAAACATTAAATACATAGTTTATAAGCCCCTTTCATTTCAAAACCTTACTTAACCAATAATCCTCGTCGTGAGATCTACGCTATCTATTACAAAGCATATATTTGTCCCGTTACCATCGCTCGTGACACTACGGTCAACTAGCTTTGCTTTGCGGCTTTGTTTGATTTCTAATGTTTGAGCATCCATACTTTGCGATTTTGCATGGGTGCAGTGAAATTCCTACTAATAGAAACGAATAACAGTTTCTGAATTGAAAATTGATTTCATTAGAAAAAAATTAACTGGATTAGGTATGTCCGATACAAGAATTATTATTTACGCAGAATTAAAGTATAGTTTGATTTCTTAACGTCAAATGGTCAATTCGGAAACCAGCTGTAAGTTTCTGCATTGATGCAAATTACTCTTCAACTCAAAACCACAGAACAGATTTTTGTAATACTTGATAGAGCTCGAACTTATTATACTAATATTATAAACGTGAAAGTTTGTAAGTATGAATGGATGGATGTATGGATGTTTGTTCCTCTTTCACATAAAAAGTACTTGATGGATTAGGATGAATCTTTAGATGACTATAGGTTATAATATACATCAGAATAACACACGTGCAACCAAAAACTTGATTTTGCACCCGGGTTCGTCCGTGGGTCAAACAGTGCGGCACAGCTAGTGTAGGTAGGTACCATATTAGCAAGCTAGAAATACTTGCCTTTACCTGTGCTTTCGTAATTGCAACCTTGCGACACATATCATAAATAATTGTAACACATAAGTTGATAATAAAACTATTACGCTTTTTATAATCTATCTATTAACTTCTAACTCAATCAACATCCTAAGATCCCAAGGAACGTTTACAGGAACCGATGTTGACAGCGAAACGGTCAGTTAAAGTGGCTTTAACAACTTGTCAGTGAGAATTACAATCGCTTTTTAGTTAATTAACAGTGGCCCTTCGATCTGAGATGATCTTGGAAGGGTTTCAGCTGATTATTTGATCTTTTGCGAGGTATTTCGGTTATATTTTAAGAGAAATGCCTATAAATAAAGGTAAACAACGATTTTGTAAACACTAACGATTTTTTTTATCGATAACTTTTACTGAAATTCATTAAATTCACAACATTTAAAAAATATAGCAAGTTTTAAGAAAGTAATGTGTAGTATGTTGCCTGTTAAAATGGCTCTACTATACGTAACTTAATTTATTGAAACAATAAGACCAATTTGGTATTAAATATATTTATAACATAATCAATTATATTAAAAACTAGCTTCCGCCCGCGACTCCGTCCGCGCGGATGTCGGTCTTCGCGTGGATGGTCTCCATTTTGATTGACTCTGACAATGACATCTTATAAATATAAATCTATTGGACCCAAATACGGCTAGGCCTATAATAATACGCAACGTGTGTTCGCGGTTCTACAGAACAACGTCTATGAATAAAACTGAAAAATTAAGATTAATCTTTTTTCTACGTATTTTTCCAGGATAAAAAGTATCCTATTTTACGCCCAGGATAATAAGGTATAATTATACCAAGTTTCATCGAAATCGAACCGTTAGGTTTCACGTGATGTCTTCACATACAGACAGACAGACAGACAGACAGACAAAAAATTTTTTAATCACATATTTGGGTTTGGTATCGATCCAGTAGACCGGGAGATACTGACACAAAATTTCGAGTCATTTGTAACAGGATGGTGGTTCTACAGGGGTCTTAGTACGCAATGACAAAAAGAAAAATGATGGTGTGAACGCTGGTACCGGTGGGTTAGTCGCGTGGGCGTTAGTCGAACTCGTCGGAAAAATAGCGAAAGTCAAACGATGTGTAACACAAAAATTTTAGAATTTACCGATAGCCCATAAAAAAGAAGTAGGCGGTAGTGTCATGCCATACTTTTCCGGTATGACTTACAGCCCGCCATACCGACGCGAATGTGTTGATTTAAAAAAAACAATTATTCAACCATTTGTACCAAGCTAACTTTTGCACAGGTAACCATCGTCGTGCAGCCATTTACGAAAATCGCCATGCCATACTTTTCGGACGATTCCAAATGGTCGCCATACCGCCGAAAATCTGCAAAAATTTTTTATTTCGCCTATCTTTTTGTACCAGTATTGCATTTGGCTTTTTGGAGAGTATTTGATAAAATGTGACCACTATTATATTTGCCATACTTCTAGTAGGGGGAAAAAGTGCTGTCATACTTGAAAAATAAATTTATTATTAATTTATATAAGTGAAGATTTCCAACACCTAGATCTTTGAAATTTTGTATTTATATTCGTTGATCCTCAAACTTACAGGAAAAATAAGTGCCATACTGTTACAAATCATTTGACTTTCGCTATTTTCCGATGAGTTCGACTAACGCCCACGCGACTAAGCCGCCGGTACCAGCGTTCACACCATCATTTTTCTTTTTGTCATTGCGTACTAAGAACCCTGTAGAACCGCCATCCTGTTACAAATGACTCGAAATTTTGTGTCAGTATCTCCCGGTCTAAGTAACATACTACTGCTATTTATTTTTTCAATATTTTCAATGTACAGAATTTACCCTTCTACAGATTTATTATATGTATAGATGTACTCCGTTTAAGTAAATTTGAGTCTCTTAAAATTATTTTTTAACCATTTCCTTTGTTGTAAAGTGTAGTTCGCCAGTAGTATCTTTGCATCATGAAATTTTAACATACCATCATACATTTAACAACATCAATACGTTTTATAATCGTGGGATATAAAATAGGATCGATATCCCATCACAGAACACGACCACCAGCCACTAAACATAACCAATGACCTAATCCTGCGTCACTTACGGTCAGAATTAATACAATAGCGTAAGATCTGTATCGGATTAGTTAGCTAAGATTACATCTGCATACTGCAGTGCGTTCACTGTATGAAGGTTCATGGCAAATGGAAAACGTACTGTGACAAATAGCTGGATTTACTTATTTATGAACAGTGGGAACGTTTTTATAATTAGCTATACCTACTAATCTATTATTATTTAGGCTGAAGATTTTGTTTGTTTCCCGGTAAGGAAAAAACGGTTCGAAGTGAAAATTTGTTTTGATTGGTAAAACAGAAACAGCTGCTTAAGAATTTACTAAGGACATTAGCAGCGAACAATTATTAATGTGTGAATTATGCAAGATAGTAAATTAATATAATTCCTCGTCACGTCAGTAATTCCACGTCGGTCGGTATAGTAAAATACAAATTTTACCATAAGCTCAAACAGATGCACAAAAACTGAGTATTTATTTTCTGGTTAAGGGTTATTAATTTCACAGAACTGAATCATTAAGGGTAACTAATAAACTTAAGAACTAATGGTAGTTCTTTATGGATGTGTTTTGCTTCTATCTTAGCATGGACAAAACATATTCCTATTATCCTATTAATTTACTATAATCATGACTGTAAATAGAGGTTTTGTACGATATTAAAACCCCACTATTTAATACAAAGCCGGTACTTTATCATTAATCTATATGAGAGACAGTTTAATAGATACATATCATGGGCGTTCACTTAATTTGAAATTACAGCGTAGTCGGTAGTATAGCATAGTTTAAGAACTGATGTAGGAAATTTCATGTGTATTTACTATGAAGAATATTAACGTTACTTGGTCTAATGATAACCGTATCGTAACGGGATTGATTTTTATATTCTCCTACTAGCTGTCTATTAACAAGTTGAAACATCAAAATATAATCATGAAACGGGTTTACTCAAAATTATTAGAAGACTCCAAAAATAGATGTTAAAACAAAAATAATGGTACAAACGTTAACGTAATTGTAATAGTATCTAATCAATATATTAAGAATTACTAAAAATTCTTACATTTTCAAGACGCAATATCCCAAATTATATGAATTATTTAGCCCATACATTTTAATGTGACAATAATAGCCCGCAATGTGTATGCAAAGATCGTGCAAAATATTATCATCAGCTCTTTTACCAGACTATAACTAATCAAAGCTTACTATACTATCTTATTACACTAAACTGGGTGTGGATTTATTAGTCATTCTCTTAGTTAGTATTTAAGTAAAATATTTACAATATTACCTAGAAAGTAGAAACTAAACTAAGAAATAATTTGAAATCTAATTAAACACATGTTTGGCTTTACTTTATTAAATACTAAATAAGCGTAATTTAATATTAATGTTTAAAATTTACTACGACTTACGGAAGCTAGTAGGTACTATATTATCAAATAACCTAAAAAGTTTTGATTTTTACTTTCGAGTCCCATATGGACTATTCCTTTTAATAATAAGCTTAATACACACAAAACATAAACTGAATTAGAATTTACTCACTTGTAAACCAAATACAATCAAATTTAAGCGATCAATATACCCTTATCTTACCATATACAAACTAAAACCAAAGAAGTTTAAAAAACATTCCAACTGAGCTATCTAACTTGTCTATCTCATGCAATTTCCACTCCATAATGAAATAGAAAATTGAATTATTTCTGCGTCTCAGTTCTGAACAATTGGTTGGTTCGTCTAACCGTTCAAACGGAATAATTAAAAATATTTACCGTTGCTATTCACTTGTTTTTAAAGCTATAATGTTATATTTTCTCTTGAATTTATCTTTGAATATTCAGAGCAATTAATTTAAAGTGAAACAGCGGTAATTACTTTGATGTTATCTGAGATATCTATTTGATATGTGTTAATTTAATTTGTTTATCATTACAGGCTTTTTATTTCTGAAAAGAAGCTTCAGTATATAACATTTCAGAAAGGTGATCACCTATTTAAATTAAAAAGGTTAAACAAAATTTAATATATTAATGAAATAGATGCATAATGCTTCTCTTCTAAGAGAACACAATATATCATCGCTAATATATTTGATTTGTTATTCTGGAACATTCTGGATGTTTAACATTTCTTTTCTCACAACACCTTTCACCAATTGGATCAGTGATGTTATAATTGTGCAGATAAATTTTAAAGTTCATTTTTACAGCTCCTTTACTAACAAAGCCGTGTCTTTTCCACAGAAGAAACATTATCCAGCAATCTATTGTTCATTCCCTAATTGATACCAAACATCTATTTGTCGTGTCTTCCACCAGTTTTAGTAATTTACTCAATAATCCTCTTACAAAGGCCATATCAGTCGTGGATAATCAGTAATAGACTTGTTGCCTTCAACAACCTAAGTACATAATGAAGTGGTTTACTCCGACAAGCCGTATTATGACTTATTGCTGTACACATAGGGTGTATTTTGGGATGATGGATAATTATAATCGGAATGAAGACATCAATTTCTGATTTCACGGGTGTACAATTCTATGCGTGGCAGTCGAGCCTTCCTAGCTTATCGTAAAGTAGGATAATGTACGAGCTTTCTCTAACTAGAAAAATGTAAAAATTGCCTGTAAGTACTGTGGAGATAAATAAAGAAATTCTAAGGTTTTTGTGGCTAATATATTACTTAAAAAAGTACTTATACCAAATGTCATATTAATTGTACGAATACGGTAATACGGAAACCTTTTTTAAAACTTAATAATGTGACAAAATTTTTCTATCTAGCAGTGCTTAGAAAGTTTATTATCTACATACACATGAGAAAATCGATAAATCAAACAATAGATTGCATCTACCCTATACGCTACAAGGGATAATAAAGTTTAATTTTACTAACCACGTTTTTATAAAAGACTTTATCAGAGCAACATTTCGCATATAAAATCTGTTGAACTTTTATCCGCAATTGTCTAATGTTAAGAGCTTACAAAAAAACTTTAAATTAGCGACAAAGTTAAAACTAGCGTCTTAAACTTTTTAACTGAAAATAATTCTAAAATCCTTATATTTTTTGCGCTTTGAATTTAAATAATTAAGAATGGATTCATGGAAGATGTATAAGATCTATAAGAAGCTATAAGAATCATTTCAAGATTAAATTCACATAAAAAAGGGTGTGTGGCTGAGTTCACGTGTCAGAAGTGAAACTTCTTTGACAAGATTCTTCTTTACCAAAATTGTCGCCTTACTCCATGACGTGTCGGTAGTGCCATGACGCGATCTTGAAACTTCAACGCGCCTAAAGAAGTTTGACTTCAAATAGTTCATTCGTTTAAACAGGCAAACACACAGATACACATACATAGATATTTAGCGTACAACTCTCTATTTCATATGCAATCATAAATGGTTTACCACAAGCTTTTACGAGGATCTATCAATTCCTAAAATTGATTACGTTTACATTAAAACAAATTGCTATACTATTAGCCTTTGACCAGGGATTTTGCCGTGTAATATATTATATTATCGTATTCCAGAACATACCTGCGTATTAAATTCCAGTAATACCGTGAATTAATCGTAACTAACGTTTGTCCAGGATGATGATTTAAAGGAAATTGCAGGAGGAGCGACCTGGAGAAGAATAAAAAAGGCAATCGTGGAAGAGTTTGGAGGAGGCTTTTGTCGAAAGGCAAAACCTAGAATTATTGTGACATGTAAATTTTCTTGCAATAAAAGCTTTCATTCATTCATTCCTTCATTCATTCAACCTTTGTCCATCCGTCCTTCATACATATATTTATGTTCACCTACACTTACCTACCTACACCTACCTACACTAGGTTCCCTAGCAGACATTTTCTCCAACAACTCACTAAAACAATTTTAAATCATATTTTCAAGAATCATAAAAGTGAAACGAAATAAAACCATTAATTACAGAATATTTGTGATTTAAAAGCTTGTCGCCAGGCTTACTAATTTAATAAATAAAATATTTTTCCTAGAATTTCTTACCCAGAATCAAGTTTCATTGTATTCTTGTTTACAAAATAATATTCCTCCAATAATTGCTAATAAATATTTAATCAAAGATTCCAAGTAATATAATAATTATTGCTCTATTTATAATATTATACTGTACCGCGCGGTTTCACCTGTAAAAATACCACGTGTAAAAACTTTCATACCTCATTTCAATAATGCAGGGATTGATTTTGAAATGAAAAGTCACTAATGTTTTGCCATGGGTCTACCACTATTCTGATTTCGAAGTTCATCCACATCAGTTCTGTTGTTAATCCGTGAAAGCGTAACAAACATACGGATAGACTTCTGCATTTATAATAATAAGTATAGCTATACGGATACGGGATATTGGATATACCTAATATTTTTAACCATCATCAAAAAAGGAAGCTATTGCTAAATTCGACAATAGTGATTATTCTTTAATTTTGAGCTTTATGGCATTGCAGCGCTTTATAAATTACTAGATTTCCACCCGCGTTTTCAAAGGAAAACCCGCATAGTTCCCGTTCCCGTGGGATTTCCGAGATAAAACCTATTCTATGTGTTAATCAAAGTTACCCTCTATATGTGTACTTAATTTCATTGTAATCGGTTCAGCAGTATTTGCGTGCAAGAGTAATTAACACACACATACACATCCTCACAAACTTTCGCATTTATAATATTAGTAGGATTAGAATATATAGATAGTTTTTACCTTTTATTTCACTTCAGCACCAAAGAGCAATAAAAAAGCTATACTTAATCGCTCTACCTTACATTTTAAGGCAAAGAAAGCAGTATTTACTAAGGAGACAGGATTAAGGACTAAAAGTAGGTTAGTACCTACTAGCGTATCGCATAGCTTTAGTCAAAATAGGTATTGGATTTATTTTCTGAATTTATTTAATGAACCTTGCTAAAGTATAATTTAATTAATTTAATGGATTAATATTGGTTAAATTTATATGGTTACTATGGGTAATAACTTTATATTGATACGTTTTATGATTTGCGCTTTTGAAGCTAAGAAATCCATACTAATATTATAAATGCGAAAGTAACTCTGTCTGTCTGTCTGTTACTCAATCACGCCTAAACTACTGAACCAATTTGTATGAAATTTGGTATGGAGATATTTTGATACCCGAGATAGGACATAGGCTACTTTTTATTGCGAAATATGTACCACGGGCGAAGCCGGGCGGACCTCTAGTAAATAATATTAGGTGGCAGACTAGGTACCTAGTAACCCACCTAATTGAAATTAAATTTATTGTTAATAATGTTAATTATAATAAACCATCTCATAGCTAATCAATTATCAGTCAGCGATTTCTTTCAATATTTCTTTATACAAATACATTAAAACGATAATTCATAGACTTCGTAATTAACTTCATGTAATTTATAAAATAACATTATAAATATATTATATAAATACGAAATAAAGAAAATTGATAATAGACTACAGGCCCATGTCGAAAAAGTTATGGGTTATTTGAACCACCAGGTGACCTATCTAGAACGATATAAGAGTATACAATAATACGATTCAGCTCTATGCCGTCACTTGTAAGCTGTCCAACTGAGTGCAGATGAGAATTCTGGAGCATGTTCCTTTATCAAATCAGTCACACTATCGTCATTTTTCCTACTAAAGATAATTTTATCTTTAAAGTTTAATAATTGCCGTATAAAATCCCAACACGAATCCTATTTACATATATATATTATACATGTATAATATATAATATCAATAAAGGATTTTACAACTTCCATATCAACATACGATATCGAGTTTGATTTAACTTTATCTAACGTGATAACAATACAATAAAAACATATTATTGTATTGACGAGTACAATATGGGGGTCTTCAAGCGAAAAGTGAACGGGTACCTTCTAGGGAAGCGCGCTCTATCTTAGGCCACATCTCAGCTTACCATCAGGCGAGATCGTGGTCAAGCGGCTTCCCTATCATACAATAAAAAATAAATTGTAGTCTTTATGCGTGGGTGTAAAATTAAACTATATCGATATATACTTGAAAAATCGATTTTATAGTGATTAATTCAAGTATTGAATGTACGTGGGAGGCTCGTGAAATTCGGCTTGATTTTTATGTATATTAATCAGAGATAATAACCGCTATAAAGTATCAAAACTGTTAAGGTGATGTATGGTTTAATTTATTAAATATGTTATTTATAACTGGGTTCTATCGATAGTGTGATAATTAATAAGTTCAAACGATGATTTGTTATAAGCTTTTTGGAGTCATCTATTCAAGTATGTTTGTCGCTATTAATCTCGGAAACGACTAATTGGATGGGTATGAAATAAGACACGTAGAAATAATTATTAGTATATAGGCCATAAGCTCCATTTTTATAGATCTCTCAATGAAATTATAATTTTAAGTACCTAAGGTAGCTTTAGTTCCTAAACCACACCTTAAACAACAATTAAATGGAATGATTTCTTAACTTCTTATTTTAACATCTTGTTAACTTACTTCAAACGTCTTCTTCTTCTTTTCTAACACAAATATTCTGTCAAACCCTTTTACCACAACTGTTAGGTTCAACAACATTGTAGACCCAAAGCTATTGTACAGTATGGACCCTGACGAAGCACATTACTTAAAGCCCTATAAAACGTCCAAATCATATGAGGTTCGAAAAATATTTGTGATGAATGAATTATCGTAACTAGGTATGTTTAAAAAATGATTAGGTTTTACATTGTGTAAATGGTCATTTAATTTAGATATTACCTACTTAATTAAGTCCGTACTATTCGAATTACTAAATTTACACGAACCAAGTACATATGTATTATTTTTTTTCGACAGAAAGAGTATTCACTATATTTCTTACTAGATTTCCGCCCGCGGCTTCGCCCGCGTTTGCAAAGGTAAACCCGCATAGTTCCCGTTCCCGTGGGATTTCCGGGATAAAAACCTATGTGTTAATCCAAGTTACCCTCTATATGTGTGCTAAATTTCATTGTAATCGGTTCAGTAGTTTTTACGTGAAAGAGTAACAAACATCCATACATCCATACATCCTTACAAACTTTCGCCTTTATAATATTATATTTCTTATTGATTACCTACTTATTTTCATAACGTTATAAGCCACTAGAAATTTGTATTTAGATTTAAGCTTCAATAAAAAATCCGTCTGGAAATACACACTTACCGTTATTGAGATTTCAATTTATTATTTAATCCTACGAATTAATCACCAAACTTTACTATAAATATACAGTTATCACAAACCAACTGTTATACATGTATATGTATACATACACATACATAGTTATACATAGAAATGACGAAAGGTGTAAAAATATAAACTCCAATGTTTACCTCGACCACGGACCACCCGTGGCGTTTACGATTCCCATTCTATTGTTATATATTTTTTATTGTACAGTTGACAAGTTAGGTGATGTTCGTGAGATATGTATAATTGGGTCTGCGACTTAAATACCGGTTTTTGATGGTGATTTATGATCACGTGGAACAATTATCAATGCTATGCTGAATAGTGGTGTTTCGTAAGTAGGATTAGGTTTAGGGCAAATTTAGTTATTTTTTGCAATATATGCAAGTGTATTTTTATGAATTTTATAATTTTAAAACATGAAATTCTAGAGATTCTGCTTTTAAAAGCTCTACATTAATTACAGGTTTTTAAAAACATCGTCATCCAACATTTGTCACCTGTTTCATATAAATTGTTGTTAAGACTACTCGTGAAAAACATATTTTACATACAATTGATCTGAAATACTGAAAGATTTATTTGATATTTTTGTTTTATAATAAGTATCTATCGTTATTTTATTAGTACGATTCTTTAAGATTTAAAATCATAAGTTAAATACTACGTAAGTTAATAAAGTTAACTCTGCTAACTCAAGCTAAACTTCATGAAAGAACAAAATATAGAACTATAAAATTTGTCCATTTAAATATAAATCTGCTCTTATATTCATTACTGACATAACGTTAAATACGCTTTCTGAACAAAATTGAACACATAACTTCTCTTTACGCGTCACAGGTGGGCGGCAGATACCTTTTGAAAATATAGTGTCCACCCTGCCAGGCTATAAAAGCATCTTAAGATATATCAATGTGCGTCTGCAAGGACGATTTTAGCATATCAAGGATTGGAGATACGTCGTTATGGTTTAACAAGATGCTACAGATTTGGGAGTATTCGTCATTGCGAATTTTGATTGAATATGTTTTGAGTTTCTTAGTTCTGTGCGGTTTATTGAATTATATTTTGAGCGTGTGCTCCAAACCTATAAACTTTCGTAATGAATGTTTAATAATTTCTTAGTTTGTTAGATTGGAACTTAGAAATTTCTGTGATCGGCTGCCGTGCGATTAAATTTTGTAATATACATAACAAGTAATCTATAGGTACTAATTATAATATGACAAAGAGGAAATATGAGAGATTTCTTCGATTTCCCTTCATGTTTATATCTATTCATTGAAACTGTATAAGATAGATCGTGGAGATAAACATACGAATTGAAAAACGCATTCAATAAAGAAGTCAGCTGACGTATCCTTTTGGACATCAAGCAGAGTCGTTCCAAACTGTATGATGTGCAAATATGTAACTATGATTTTTCGAAAGCGAATGCAATATACGATATACTAGCTGTGCTCCGCGGTTTCACCCGCGTCACAATGCCCGCGTTGATCCGCTTCTGTTGGTTTTAGCGTGATGATAATATTATAAAGCCTTTAACCTTCCTCGATAAATGAGCTATCCAACACCGAAAGAATTTTTCAAATCGGACCAGTAGTTCTTGAGATTAGCGCGTTCAAACAAACAAACTCTTCAGCTTTATAACATTTGTATCTAGATGTACATATTTTGGAAATATGTTTTTAGAGTGAGTTTTTTGTGAAATCGTTCCTATCATAGGTACCTTCCTAGCGGATAGACTAATTACAGTTAGGTTCGTTAATCGAACTTTTAACGTAAGAATTTTTAGTATTCTCTAAAATATATTTTCATCAAAATACGTAGGTATCGAAATACTCAAAAATATATTGCTTTTGTATGTTACTCGGTTGTAAAAATACATGTAACGTATGATGTTGTATGATAAAATGAAAATTTAAAAACATAATAACAGATAAGCCTATCAATTCGATATCCAATCGATTCTTTATCCGAAAGAATCGTAAACAGATGTAACTACGATGTAAAGATAGTGCGGAGTATCGAGTGGAAATAAATCGATATCAGATTTGAATCGTTACTCGAATAATCGAATAAAGTCGTGTGATCGATGTTTCCTCACGAATATTGAAGGTGTTAACATAAGTTTTGATTTCTATCTGCGTGGAATTTCTTTTCTTATTATCTTATAGCTTTTCATTCGGCTTTGCTTGTGTGTTTGCGGTATAATAGCTAAACAAATTTCAACTGTATGTTTTTCCTGTCAAGTTTTGTGAAAATAATAACCTCTATTCTATATAAATAAATACTTCCACAAAATCGGGTAAACGGTGTCGGGTGTTGGCATGACAATAGAATAAATTAGAAGCAATATGTTTGAAAGGTCTAGAAAATAACAATAAATATATAGAATGAATTAACTTCTCAATAAAGGAATTACTGACTACAAATTGTTCACTTGAAACTCTACATTTTTACAGTATTTGTATAATATTTCGAATCGCTTTAATTACTACTAACAATTTTCTTCTCCTTTATTTGCACTAACGTAGTACATTCAATATCTTTACAATATTATAAGGTTTATCCTATGTTTCAACACTACATACATCTGACATAATGTCTCTCATATAATTTTTAAAGCATGGAATGATCTCGAAGCAACTTACCATAGTAGTGGAATCTCCTGGCTTTAAGTAAACACTATTTGAGATTTGGGTATTTCGTCCACCATTATCCGACCGGTTGCGTAGTCCACGTCACTGTACAAACGTGATGCATTTTGTGTATTTTTAATTTAGCCGCATTGTTTTGAATTGAAATGGCTCATTTGAATGTGCTGTGCGTGGTTATTTGTGGTATAATAATAATTGTAGAGGGGCTTTATAGCCTGTATCTTAAAGAAATGACGTATAGTTATTGTAAAGTTTTAGTTTTGATATATCGGAACCTGCTGATGATTTGTGAAATGTAAATAAATATGTAACAATTTTTGGGAGTCCCTATGGGCAAATAATTTTCCATTATTTACTGAAACGGTATGCAATTGTATAATATATTTCACATAATATATCTACATGTTCTTTTAATGTGAAATTATTTAAGAAAAGGACTCTACAATGGTTTTAAATCCAAATAATTCATTCCACCGCAAGTCTCGACCTCCGAGTGTGGTCACCGGCACATACAATTCCAACAAAAGGCTTTTAGACTGAAAAAATAAAACAAATAAAATGGCAAACACTGTTAAACATTTATTTCTTATAACATATTTGTATTTACAAACAAATTTGGTTTCATAATTCATTATTTGTATTATCTCTGTGTATATCTGAAAAATTATGTTGGTACTTTGATATAACTTGGCCACAGGACACATGGACTAAACCACGTATTTAATCTTCGTTTAGTATCGTACTAACTTCCGCCCGCGGCTTCGCCCGCTTTGACTAAAACCTTATAAATTATATTATACTAAAACGTTCCTCTTGAATCACTCTATCTTTAAAAAAACCGCATCAATATCCGTTGCGTAGTTTTAAAGATTTAAGCATGCATAGGGACAGAAAAGGAAACTTTGTTTTATACTACCTATGTAGTGATAAGTATTAATTTATTTTAGAAAAGAATATCCAAATATCTCGTCACAAATGCACAAAATTGCATTAAGCCTTTGGAGCTGTAAAAACTGCATTTCATATTATACCGTCAGTTTGGGCTTTAAAATTTTATATAGAGACGATAAAATATTGTCATCGCTTATGGAATGTCATTGGATATTATGAAAATTTTAATATTAAATATCTGATAGCTGCTAGCTTTATAGTCCAGTATGTATTCTGAGAATAATCAATAGTATTGTTATATTGGAATAATGCTATGTGCGAATGAAGAGTCCTAAGTATATAATATAGAGGAATAAATAATAAACTCATGATTCGATGTGAAAAAGCAAAGGAAATAAAGGGAATTTGTATGTTTGTTGATTTTCTTGTATGAAATTAATAGGTACCTATTGAACAAAATTGTATATCTTATATATAAAATTCTCGTCTTATATATAAAATTCTCGTGTCACAATGTTAGTCTGCATACTCCTCCGAAACGGGTGGACCGATTCTCATGAAATTTTCTGTGCATATCGGGTAAGTCTGAGTCTGAGAATCGGCCAACATCTATTTTTCATACGTATCACGGGCGAAGCCGGGGCGGACCGCTAGTAATATATATAATTGTATGTCTTTTTGTCTTAAATATAAAGTAAATAATATATTCAACCGGTTCACGACTTGCATTTTGTTGCATAATAAAGAAAAATTATTTTTCACCTACATAAAATGAGTTTCAAAAATTTCCAAATACAGCTGAATTTGGCTGATATCGACTAAATACTTAAATGTAATTCACAAATAGCAAAAACCAATAAAACAAAAGCAAATAGACCTTTAACGGCAAATATTTGCGAACAAATAAATAAGTAATTATATCAGTATTGGAGCAGGATCGTGACAAAGTTCAAATTTATTAAATCTCTTTTGAGAGGGCAACACAATGACAGACGTGGAATTATCTCGTTTTGTAATAAAAATATATTCCAATGAAGCAAATTTGTTTTATTTTGTTCAACTTTATTTGGCTATATTGAAAATTAGGAATAGCGCAAATAATAATATACATATTAGAACGCAATTAGGACGTTACATAATAATATTATGTATTCGACTCTCTTTCTTTTACGCTTACACGCGTAAACCACTGAAACAATTTCAAAGATGTTTCCAACAGGAATAGATTCATTTAGATTTCTATGAATAGATTAGAATTTGACACAATATATTATAAGCTCTTTTTTTCTAAAACAAGAAAAAAAACTTTATGGAAGAAATATTATGTATGACTAATAACTTAAAGTTAATGTAAGGCAAGTAAAAATATATCAAGTTCTATAGAAAATTATTGTGATCTATGTTTGATTATTACACAAAATTATTGAAGAAATTTTCGAAGAGAGAGTGATAGCGTTACTTATTTCACTTTAGCTATAAAGGTAATTGAAACCATTATTTGTACGAAAATACAATTTAAATATTGCTTCACAGAAACTGGTGAGTCACTGGTTTTGTAATAGTGAAATGTCACCATTAACAATATAGTTTCACATTCAATGTTATTATTTATTAGACTGGTGTTATGCAGTGAAACATAGCGAAATGCGGATTGCTAAATTTTGAACCCCCAGAAAAAAATTAAATAATATTATTAATTGTTCAATTTTAAATAATAGCATGAAATTAAACCACACACACCACCAACACAAATTGAAGAAAGAACAAGTAAAACTTATTATTAACATCTTCAAATCATCGTCTCTAATCACTCCACAAACGAAAACTACAATAAAAATGGAGGATTACTTCATTTCTGAAAAAAAAATGCTTTTATACGGTGAATGAATTCAAATTCAAATTCAAATTCAAATATTTTTATTCATGAATATGGGTACAATTCAGATCTTATACAAACATAAGTCCCGCCATATCCTGCCTGTTAGGCATATGAAATTACAAATACATATTACAGCTAAACAAATAATAAGTTTATCTTTAAAGTCCAAAATTATTTTAAATTTAAGTCAAATACATTAATAAAATAAATATACACTAATAAGTCAATAGTTATGTAACAATTATAAGCAAATCATTATTACACACCAGCAAGTGATTTATCATTAATATAGTCCTTAATACAGTAATAACATTTTTTTATTAAAAGGTCTTTTAATTTACATTTGAATTTTATTATACTTTCTATATCTATTATTGCCTTAGGTAGTCTATTATACAGTGTTGGACCCATACCAAAAATGCTTTTAGAGAAATGCCTAGATTTACTGGGTAACATACATATTTTATGATCATTACGCTTACTTTTTAAATGTTCATACATACTGAGATTACATTTTACAAACATTATAACTTCATATATATATAAACACGGTAGAGTTAATAGAAAAAACTTTTTGAAATATGGAACACAGCTGTCTGTTTGCTTTATACCAGATATAGCTCTTATACACCGTTTTTGTGACTTAAATGCGGTTTCTATATCTGTACTATTACCCCAGAATATTATACCATAGCGTAATATGGAATTCACATAGGCATGATACGCAGATAATAGAGTTGCCTCGTTTGCTACTTTTCTCAGCATATAAAGGGCATAAGACAGTTTGCTTAGTTTCGAGCAAATATGGTCAATGTGAGACTTCCAATTCAAATTTTCATCTATATATATACCTAAAAATTTTGTTTCATCTATTTGCGTTAGTAATTTGTTTTTGTACATTATGTTCAGGGGGTTACTCAATTTATTTCTAGTAAATGTCATTAGTTTTGTTTTTTCTAAATTTAATGTCAGATTATTCCTTTTAAGCCATGTAATCATTTTGTCTAGGGAGTCTGTCACATTTTCTTTGAGGTTTATTATATCTTCCGAAGTGAAAATTGCAGTACTATCATCAGCAAACATAACTATGCTATTTCTAATGGCTTTAGGGAAGTCATTTATGTAAATATTAAATAATAGCGGTCCCAGTACACTGCCTTGGGGTATACCATATCTAACAGTGTCAAGTTTTGATTTATATGTTCTCATGACCCTAGTATCAGGACAAATTCGCTTCATTTGTGTATATTGCTTACGATCAGTTAAATATGATTTAATCAGATTCAAAATGTTGCCTCTTATTCCATATCTTTCTAGTTTATCTAGTAATATTTTATGAATCACACAGTCAAATGCTTTCGTCAAGTCCATGAATATAGCACAAATATTATTTTTGTTTTCTAGGCTTATCATAATTCGTTTTAGAAATTGATGAATGGCCATGTTAATAGATTTACCTTTACGAAATCCCCATTGTTCCTCAGCAAATAGATTTTTCTTCTCAAAATAATTATTGAGATGGTTATAAATAACCTTTTCAAAGACTTTCGATATTACTGGTATGAGTGCTATAGGTCGATAAAAATTAATGTCTTCCTGACTTCCTTTATTCTTAAATATGGGTTTAATCACAGTTATTTTTAGCTTGTCGGGAAATTTACCACTGGTCATGCATACATTTATAATATGACATAGTATTGGCGATATAATATTTGAAACTTTTTTAATGACACCAGTTGTTATTTCATCATATCCCGTACTATTGGTGTCGTTAAGAGAAATTATTATCCTATTTATGTCTGTAGGTGTTGTTGGATTGAGGAACATGGAATGTGATGTGCTTGCAAAATTTAAGCAGTCTTTAGATGGGATGTCCGTAATATTCTGAATTTTTAATGGATTTGTAAAATAATCATTGAATATTTGTACAATTTTTAATGGATTTTCAATTTTCTCGTCATCAACAGTAATTGTAGAGATTTCATTGAATTTGTCTGTATTTTGTCTGCTTTTGTTAATAACTTTCCACATGGCCTTTACTTTATTATGTGCGGTTTTAATAAAGTAGTCGTTTTGTGATTTTTGGGTCAATTTAATTATCCTTTTTAGTCGTCCAGAGTATTGTTTATAATTTAATTTATTTATTGTAGTCTGATTTCTCCTGTATGTCCATAGTAGCTGCCGTTTTCGAATCGAGCATTTTTTTATACCTTTAGAAATCCATCTTTGTCGTTTATGCGCAAGAACCCTTATTTTTATTACTGGAAAGCATAGTACATATAATAATTCAAACATGTCAAAAAATTCATTAAATGCCTCATTTGCATCCTGCAATCTATATACTTCATTAAATGTCAGAGATTTCATATATTCTGTAAATTTTATTACATTTTCATTACTATAGTCGCGTTTTTTTATGTACCAGCTTCGGAAAACGCTTAAAGGTTTTATAGGACAGCATAATATTTGAGATGTATGATCTGATAGCGCTAACTCAATAATAATTGATTTACAGTCTCGTACGTTGTGCATGAAATTGTCAATACACGTACCACTATTGATTCGAGTTGGTTTATTTAGTTCTAGCTTTATATTATAGCACTCTAGTAGATGTAATAGCTCTGAACGTTCCCTGGTGGCTTTAAGAGTGTCTATATTAAAGTCACCGCAGATTACTATTTTTTTCTTAGTAAGACAGTAATTTTCTAAAATATCTGTAAAGTTTCGAAAGAACAGATTTATATCTTCCAATTTATTTCTCGGCGGGCGATATACACAAATAATTAGTAGATGTTCTATTTCTATGGCACAACATTCAATTATATTAGGTATACTGTATCGTGACGTAATTTCCGGTAAAGATCTACAGGTAAAAGTACTGCGCACCAGTATGCAGGTACCACCATGTCTATTTTTCCTCGTAGAAATTGCTGCTAATTTAAAATCGTCTATATTAATTAAATCTGTGTCTGCTTCAATCATATTATGCTCTGTTATACAAAGAATGTCAATATACACGTTGTCGTCTTTCAGATTATCTAAGCTAACTGTCAATAAATCTGATTTATTAATAAGCCCATTAATATTTTGATGTAGAATGTTGAGATTATTTTTCACGAAAAAGACTATTATTATATTGTTTGTTTGGTAGTGAAGTAGTTTTGTGTAAGATTTCATTAGCAATATTATCTGGATCTGTCTGTGTCGTCTTATGCACCATCTGCGGTTCAATTTTTACTTTATCATTTTTTTGTTTTTTACGCAATATAAACAGTTTTCTTTGATAGTCTAGACGTAACACTTCCCGGAGTAACGAACGACATAAATTAATTGTAAATAATTTCTTCAAAGGTAAAAAAGATGAATAATTCATGTCTAAGTAGGTAGTATTATTAAATTTGTTACATATAAACTTTATATTATAATTTAACGTGTTTTCATTTAAATAATTATTGTATGGTACTTCTGGTATGATAATATTTTTCGTATTTTTCATTTTTCTTAACCAATTCTCTAAGCAATATTGCAGTTCATAGGGATTTTTATTATTTGTGCCTCCTAAGATAATGATGATATCGTTTATACTCAACTCATCGAAGCAATTTGATGATTTAACAACTTCGTGAAGCTCGGCGCCAGGTTTCCAAAAACAAGTTACGATGTATTCGTCACCCAAGAGCTTTTGAAGAGCCTTTTGCACTCCTCTGCCTTGTTGGTCGGCAAAAATGAAAATTTTTTGTTTTACTTTTAGTGCTCCATTATTATTATTCGATAACTCCTTATTGTCATTAGAATAAGTAGAAATTATTTGGGTTTTCTGGGGTGATATTGGGGAATGCTGAGGTAATTCGTCAATTTTTTCTGAGTTTTTAGGCGTAGGTGTTGATAAGATAGACGATTTATCGTTTGAACACAGGTTAATTGTTTTCTTGGGAGTAAATGTCAGCAATGTTGGTATCAAATTTTCTTTAGTGGGTTGTTTTTTCTTTAACGTGCCTCTTTCCGGAGTTTTGCATAAAATTTTAAGATGGGTAATAGCGCTTTGATGTTCCAATATTTGTTTTTTAAGTGAGCTATTTTCTAACAATAAGTTTTCTATTTCATTATGAGCAATGCTTAATTCTGACTTTAGATGTTGTATTTGTTCTTGCTGTTGCTTATTAATTTGTCCAAACATAAATGTATTGCTAGATGTGGTCAAGTCCGGTATGCTGGAGGACGTTATGTTAACTTCATCGCTTGATATGAATGAGAGTGATAATGATTCCATTGATTGTGATCTCTGAGATTTTTTTCTTAATGTTACATTTTCAGAATCCATGTTTTGTGTCATGTAAGATGAACGAGGACTTGGCAGGCTTAAATATTGTATTGACTTTTGTATCTTATTTATTATAATAATATTATGTAAAAAAAACTAATTTCCGAACCGAATATTCGACCGAAATATTTGTTTGTAAAAATTTATA
>CAJQZN010016138.1:0-10169 GCA_907164685.1 Colias eurytheme | reverse complement strand
GATCCTGTGTCCAGTTGAATTTTACTAATTTTGACCCATTTTTTGTTTATTGCTGCTCTAAAGGATCTTCAGACAATCTGCCATATCCTTGTAAGTATTGTTTTCTCAAAGCCATGTTTAATAAATTTCGTATGAAAATGTTCAAAACGTCACAAATGTAGTTTAAAGTATTGAATTGTGGCAGATGTAGGTATAATAAGCGATTATCGTATGTGATGTGTCCAGAATGTTTGTGCGTGTTGTAGATTTATTATAATTTTGTAATTTTTTTTATCCGTTTTATTTTTTTGTGAATTGTAAGCATTTGTTTGCTTCCAGCCTGTTTTATTTTTTAGTTAAGCGCTATGCATGCTTATCAGTTCATAGTTACGCTATATACGGTACAGTATAGAATCTTATATATGTATTTGTTGTACTTACTCGTTAGTATACATCGCTTTGTCTTACACATGTCATATGGCACGCTTTCAAATGTTTACAATGGTCTAATGAAATGTTTTTGGAAGTCTGTTTGATTCTACATTCCATTTTGAATAGCGCAGTTTATGAATACAGCAGCAGTTTGTTAAAGACTCCCCACGTCAGACAGGCTTTCAAGGCGAGACTAGTGTAGAAGTAGGTACTGAATGTAAGATAGTACAAAAGATTTCCGCCGTAACATTCGATAACATAATGTTCCTGTGGTGGTGGACCTTACCGAGAGGCTCAAACGAATTGTCGAAATGTCACCAGAGCGATGATAATCTATATTAAGGCTCTATTTGTAACTTAATCGAATAGAAACTCTTTGGTGATCCGGTTCTCTAGTTTATACTTAATTTCTTTTATATATCAATAAACCTTTTCCATAAAATCGATTCTGGTGTATTCTTTTAACATGGGACTACTAATATGCTAACACACCCCCTAACCGAGTGAGACCGTGCCGATATCAATAAACAAGTTTAAATATATGAGGTGAAGGTTCAAATGAGAACAGTGAATAGCTTTGGCTTATCTAATCGGGACGCGAAACGATTGGAGGATAACTTTTTAACAAATTGCGAAGTTACAAGTCTCGTGCCATGACAAATGTATTATGCACATGTAAGTATAATAGAAGTTTTTATTATTTATTCCGCTTTTTATGTTGCTTTGAACTGTTTGGCATGCGTAGTTACGTTTTATATCACGCGTTTTTATTTGCACATTCATATTATATTATATGCAAGCACAAATGTCGCATTCAAAATGTACTCTATTAGATTGTAGAAAAGTAACCAGACAAATGTATACTTACCCTAAAGATTGTATGTCACTAGTGTAGTGAAATTAACGTTTTCAATAAAGAAAAAATACCTACCCTCTTTTAATACTGTTTTGAACTCATGTTGTTAAAAATTATTAATGATTTCACCCTATCATCGGTTTCACATTACCATCATTTATTTGATCGCACTGTTGAACCGTGAATTCTAAAACTACCCGCATAATAGCTGTTTAATCATCGATTTTGTATTATTATAAGACCATCCCCAAATGTGGTCGAAGGAGTTTTTTCAGATAGTCTAAAAAAATATTTTTTTTTTCGTGTTTTTTTTTTTAATAAAACGTCTTATAATAATACATCGATGTTAGTTGCTAATTATGTTGTGAGCACGCACCTAGCCGACTAACGCCTATGTTTCTATTCACATAGGCTGTTTTCCTTACACAGACTTCAGCCCCGAGGACTGGGGTCCGGAGTTCCCGCTGAGCGCCGCGTCGAGATACACGATACCGATGCCCACGCTTTATAGTACGGAAGGTGAGGTTTTTTGTGATTTTTTGGGGTTTTTTGTATGAAAAAGTGGTCTAGGCAAGTATTTTACGCTCTATATGGATAGTATCTATAGTTCTCTTTGGATTTAAAAACAAACTCAAAAAATATATAGGTAGTCTTTTATAAGTGTGTATGAATACTATTTTTTAAACTACCACCGATTCGTCATATTATTTTCTATGATATTTCATTTGGTTAGATATTTAGAGATCTTTAGATAATTACTACAATATTTCGTTCATTTATTACAAAAAACATCGTTCCTTATTATTATATTAGAATTAATTAGGTCACTTCTACAAAGCGTTTTTTTTACACTTTTTCCATTTTTTCAATGTATGAATTCAATTGTGACAAACAAACAGACAAGTTTATCCTGGTACTTACAATAATAGTTTATGATTTTAATTTTTATTAACAACTAGCGGTCCGCCCCGGCTTCGCCCGTGGTACATATTTACGTTTTCTCTACATAAGAACCATCTTCTTACTTCAAGGAATATAATAGAAAAAGAATTATCGAAATCGGTTCAGCCGTTCTCGAGTTATGCGCTTACCAACACATTTTGCGATTCATTTTTATATATAAGAAGAAGATTAAGTAAAGCAGTATATTTTACTTTAATGGACCAAAATTTCAGGTTACAAGTACAAAAAGCCGAGTATAATCGAACTTGTATTATACAATATGGCAGCACTACTAGGGGGTGTAGCGGCCGGATATGACGTCAGAGTGTCCAACGTCAGCCCGTTGCATCCCACGTTGCAACCGCATCGGTGAGAATGTGCAATTTATTGGTTTTACTAAGAAAGATGATAAGAAAAAAAGTTATTGATTGCTATGTGATGACGGTTCAAAAGTACTAAAATATGGTCATTTTGAGACAGTCACTTGACTATTTTGTATGAATTCTTAAAAAATAAAAATGACCTTTTAAATTGGAATTTTTGATATGTATAATCGCTGCTCATTTTATCATACACAACATAAGTATTACACATATATTCTTTTCATATATTCATATTTTGATAACGATAAGAATTTTTTTAAAGTATAACTTAATTTGTTTTCGGCAGCTGCTGCCATTGCGCTTTTACGAAGCTTGAAGTGTCTTTAATGTAGTCTAACACTATATATTAGATATATTACAATAAAGAATATAATTTCAGTGCGGAACTAGAAACGGATGCATTACTACCGGCGTACGACAGTTTCGGTTTCGCGCACAACACTTACCACGGGCCCACGAGGCACTTGCGGGCGCCGCTCACGCATTTAGCTGATCCAGTACGTATACATTATTTAGTTACTTATTTGTCGTATTTGTGGCATTTATTTGTCATTGTCATTGTCATTGGTGTTAAAGATCTATATTTTTGTCATGTTCTATTCTTATGTTTATGCAAAGTACGATGTCTTGCTGGAAGCTTAGAATACTCTTGCTTGATTTGTATTATCTACGTGTTGTGTCAATTTCTTATTAAAACCTTTTTTAGCTAAGCTAATGAAGCCTTTTGATAAAGTAAATATTCGTTGTTATAGTAACTTTATCGACAAATTGAAAATATTAAAAAAAAGAAGAGATAGAAAAAATTCTATAATAAAAATCTTGATAGCTGTGTACTCAACAATTTCCAACATAATTGATACACGATTTCCTTCCAGATAACGAGCCTACAAACCGTCGAACCGAAACCGCTCCGTTTCACGGACTCCCCCTCCCACTACGCCCACCCCTCCCCCTCCTCAGGCTACACGCACTCTGCCCAACCCTCAGGCACGTCTGGTCTTGGCACCAATTATACCTCCACACAACCCACCCCCTCCCCACGACGGACCTCTTCCACGTCAGACCATTTAGCAGACCTCTACCATAACTACAGGGAGAACTTTCAACCGTCCCCGTCGCAAGATAGGGTCCAAGACTTCTATTATAGACCCGAATATCCGTACGATAGAACAGCGGATTATGTTGTCAAACATCCGTATTATGGGTACGATGAATGCTCCTTCGAGTATAGAGAACCAACGCCCGATTATAGACCGTTTACCCATAGACGGACGCCATCAAATTCTTCGACATCTAACTCGCATCCCGAAGAATTTTCGCCGTCAAGACAGTTTCAGAAATATCCGAAAAATAGAGAAGACTATAGAAGTCCGAAAACGGAGTATCCGAGAAAAAATGACTATTCGCTGCCGAGGGATTTCTACAGGGAACAAGCCGAGGTAGAAAGACCGGCGAATCTAGGGTTGGAATTAGCGCCTACTAAGTTGAGGTAATTATAATATAATACACTTTATTTAGAAACCATTGAAAAATAGTCAACAGTAACATAACAATTTATTAGACAAAATGGCAAAGTGGTACAGCAAAAGGAATGAATATTTTAAATATGAAAGTGTTTTTGGTTCACCTCGCATCGTAGCAATTCCATGATATGCTTTTTGTTTTTATAGGATAGTTAGCAGGCTAGAGATATAGGCTAATACAATAGCAAAATATTTATGTGATGCACATTTGAAATACAATGAAACTTTTTCATACAATTTTTACACGCATGATGACTATTCCTGTTAATTTTATTTGCCCACAGTGAAGCTACTATATAACAGAATTCGGTCCGTATTTTTGCGTGGAACCCGGACGGACTGCAGTCTTGTTTAGTTTTATCATATTACTAGCTGCTTGCTCCGCGTGGTTTCACCCCCGTGGCCCCATTCCTGTTGGTCGTAGCGTGATAAATAGGCTATCTAACACCGAAAAAATTTTTCAAATCGGACCAGTAGTTCCCGAAATTAGCGCGTTCAAACAAACAAACAAACTCTTCAGCTTTATAATATTAGTATAGATTAAAAAAATACATATTTTATAACGAAACACATTACAGGTCAAGTCTAAAAAAGTACAAGAAATCCTCCGCATCCGGGGGTAGTTCGGGCGGGGGTACTCCTACCAACCCCACACCTCCGGACAGTCTCACAAGCGAAACGGACAGCTCCTATGTGTCCGCTAGAGACGTGTCGAGCGGGAGCCAGTCTAGAGTCAGGTAATATTTATTGTTGTTTACTAGCGGTATAAAAAATAGCGAAATCGGTTCAGCCGTTCTTGAGATTTGCGTGTACCGCTTAGCGACACATTTGGCGATTCATTTTTATTATATAGATTTAAAAAATACTAACCAAATATGTTCACAGGCAAAAAAATGTGTTTAATAAATACATATCATAATCCACATTGACATTTCTTAATAATTTTAAACACAGGGCATGGCTGATGCAGTAATATGCGTAATAAGTATTTACGCTACATGCGTTACTTACTAGTATAATATTATACTTATTTTTTATATACTATAGTTATTCTGAAAATTAACATTTATACGTTCATTTTATCAATTACTAAATATACCATTATATTAAACTAAGTAAAACGTTGTGATATTATACATGGATCTTTTATTTATCTATGTATCATTACGTAAAATGTACCGAATATATTAACAAAAAATTACCAATACATTACAGATTCAGTCCGGAAACGATGGAGGGTCACCTTGAGAGGCGGCCCTCGAGGCACTCGTAGCGAAGGCTCAAGAAGTTCGACGACTATCTCGTGTGACGTCGGACTGTTCTACTTTCCATGCATCCAGGATGCTACAGAAACATCGAGGATGAATGGGAGATATTGAGGATGCTTCGGAAACATTGAGGATGCGTCAGAAATATCGAGGATGCTTCGGAAATGTCGAGGATGCGTAGGAAAAATCCACGACGCATCAGAAAACATCATGGATACCTTAGTAATTCTTGGATATGGCATATTTACGTAGTTTTCGAAAGGTGTTTTGTAAAACATGTTGATTTGGATTTGCAAGTCAATGGTGACAGCTTTGACTTTCAGAAAACAATGTACTTTCTGAATATTATTTTTCTGGATATGACACTTTTTAATGATATATATTGACATGAAATCGATAAACGTATGGGACTGATGTTATAGACTTCTGATATAGTTTCAGTTTAAATATATTCAGTGTATGTTTTTTGGTTGTGTGTAATATTTAAGGTTAAATAAAAATTTTGGAAGGATAAATATTAATATTTCATATGTATAAATAAGTAAATGGGATCAAAACTTTAAATCAATTCTTTGTGTTTATGAGTTTAATTGTTTCAAAATCGAAGAGAATTATGTTATCTTTCGACTTTTACAGACATTATTTGAGTCGGTAATGTTAAAAATCACTACATAGTATAAAACAAAGTCGCTTTCTCTGTCCCTATGTATACTTAAATCTTTAAAACTACGCAACTAACAAGAGGAAGGTTAGTATATAATTTATTATGTTTTAGACAAAGCGGGCGAAGCCGCGGGCGGAAAGCTAGTAGATTATATTTAGCACCTTAAATATTTCACACATTACAGAAAATATATGACGAGTTACGAGCTGTAGTCTTTACCACGAAATTAAAAACGTAGAACGCTTAATTGAATATTTTTAACGTAAAAAAAAATAATTTAAACTTTTATAATTACTAAATTTGTCGAATATTTTATTGAATTTGGTTAATGAATATCTTAGTCATATTGTTGTCCTGTTCTTGCAGTGTAAAATATATGAAGTTAGAGCAGGACAGACCTCAATTAGTATTTTAATATAGAGATTGTGTTCATTATAATATTGCTTTTTTTTTAATGTAAATTCTTGAGAAAAAATTGGGCTTATTAACATAAATAACAAGTTACTTACATTCCGATTGATTTAATGCAAGTAAAAGTAAAATTAATCTCGTCTCAATCGATGAATGAACAGAAAAAATACGCATTAAATTCAAATTTATAAAAGGGAGGAATTCTTATCTCATCCCCAATGCAACGTAACGTTTTTTTTGGCAAAATCAAAATCAAGACAAGAATACTGCGAAACATGGATAGGATTTAATTAATTTTACATACTTTAGACGTTAAAGAATCTTACTAAAAAGCGCCAGACTTCGGTATTAAAAAGTGAACGTTCAAAAATCATGTGCATCTTAAGGCAGCTTTTATCAAATACGGGATTTGTGATTAAAATTTATAAACGATATTTATATTGTGACGATAGAATATTTTTGTGAAATCAAAGTCTTCAGAGTTTGAACTCGGATGTAATATTTTAATTTTAGCAAATATGTATTAATTATTATTAGCCTCGAATATCGGCCCGGGAAAATCGATTAGATTGGGCTTATAGTCGAGCCAATTTAATAGGCAACATTTGACGTCTATCAATTTTATCTTCGAAGAGAGGTAACCTGCTTAAAAACATCGATTAAAGTGAATTAATCGATACGGATTTGAAACATTTGTCAATCGAATTTATTAATTTATGGTGATTTTTATTCACAAGTAATCGATGCATTCGATTCTAGATGTCAGATTTCGATTTTTAGAGTAACGTCTCTGGTATTTAAAAAGAAAAAAGGTTTATTGACACAAAATTGTAGCGACGTCAGTTCTTCAATTCAGAAATTGTTTATTATGTTTAGAATGGTTTATCAGTAAAATGAAATCTTAAAATTACTTGTATCAGTCATTATTATTATAAATATGTGGTCGTAATTGAAAAAAGTTAAGCAAATGTGCAGTTCTAACAAAACGAAATATCATGTTATTCTATGTTGTCGTTACTAGGTTACGTTGTTGAATTTTGTTGAACTGTCAAATGTTGCCTATTAAAATGGCTCTACTATAGTAAGTTTATTTATCGAGTTAAGACTAGCTATCTGTATAAATTTAATTGTATAATCTATATATATTATGTTAGAGTTAAGTTTTGAAAACTATCGAAGACGACACGAGCATTTCTTTTTTTCGAAACAATTTTTTATTTAAGCAATATATAGGCACAAAAGTATATAATGTACAAAGTGTAAATACCGCGGTGTACAAGCTTCATTAATTTAACTGGCATTTATGTTTGTTTCTCGTAAATAAATAGTACAAATATGTTAAGGTATATAATATTGTAATCGTTGTGTGTATATTCGGAACTTAATTGTATGTACTTGTATGCGTTTTGTACAAAGAATAGATATTTTTTACTAAAATATCATATTTTGGTGATCGATACGGTGATGTCACGTTGGAGCGAGGCTAGGACAATAAAATTACGATTTATTTATCTTTTTCAATGATATTTCTACCTATCTAGCTTTTATCAATAATAATATACATAAAACAAGATTATTTGTTCTTCCATTTCCTTTCGCTATCTGAAATACTAGATTTCTAAGAACCGGATTTTAATTGAGTTTCGTCGTTTCGTTTGATAATAAAAAAACCTTTTTCGATAAGAATTCTATGTCATTGTTATTTTATGAGATTTTTTTTTCATTACGTTGAAACTTTACTAAATTTAAAGATGCACTTTGCAATGATCACGTTTATTCTTCACTATTTGTTTATAAAATAACGTTTTGTTGTATATTTAATCTTGTTTCATTATCTATACAAAAGTAGTAAAAAAATACATATTATAGTTTCTCTAGAGATTTAATTAAAAATTAACTTTCTTCTTTAAAACTGTTTTGTCGCTCTAGCGTCGCACCGTATCGTCACCGGTACTGTAGTCATAGCAGCTTTTGTATTCACAATGTTGAAATAGGAAGAATCGAAGTTACTAGTCTTGATATTCGCGGTATAATTATACTCAATATAAAGTTTCTTTAATCGACAAATAAAAAAATAGTATACAGTTCCCTTTTTAGATTTTAAAATGAATATATTGAAATCGAATTGATATTATTATTATTTTTGGGTAAGTGCAAAATAGGTATAGCATAAGTGTCGATTATTGAAATTCTATATTTTGTTATAACCGATAACAATATATTGATATTAAATATGATAAAGCTTTGGTTTCGCAACGTATTGTTTTCGCCTGTTTTATGCTAAAACAAAATTTTTAACACACAATAAATGAAAAGAAACGATTGGCTTAATTCAATTTTGTTTAAAACATTTATAAGAATACTCATGTACTAGTATTAAAAAACAGGCGATGTAATTGAACGTTATCTCCGTTAAAAAACAAACATTTTTAAAATTTACGTGATTTCCAGAAAGTAAAATGTATTGAAATGTATGTGAAATGAAATATGAAAATATTCTAAATAATCTCGCTAAATTATAAGATACACAAAGTGGGTGTTTTATTGTACGGCGTCTGTATAGTTATCGGCATCGACACGCCCGCGGAGGTGACGTTACTAAAGTGTTAATCGCTTTATCACTCGTGTTAAAATTAAATGTTAGGTGTATATCAAAAGTAATATTAACATTAGCTTTGATATTATTAGCGAAACCAGTGCCTAATGTTTGCTGGGGAGGTATTTTGAGATTTTGTAACTGAATTGTGTGGTAAGGAATTGGCTTTTACTGTGAATGCGAGGCCAGTAACACTTTTTTATTATTATTCGTTTTAAAATAGACTCGACTTTGTGCATCGTAGACAATAGAATAGATCTAGCTATCTATGATTTCGCAACAGTCGAGCCATATCGTCGAATTATTTTATTTATGTGCAATATGCGGTAATTTTTTGCGTCCATTTATGTTAATTTTTTTTTATACGTCGTGAAACAGTATTGGATTCAGTATTCGAGACTTGAAATTATTTTTCTATTATATATTTGATATTCAACGTAGATTATGTAAGTAGTGTTTAATTTGAGCTTGTCTGTGCCAATATCGTCCAGTGCTTTTTTTATTTTTGTTAGTACAAACCAAAACCTAACCAAATTATTTTAAGAATCTCTTGTATATTAAGTTTCAGATTAGTCACAAATTATTATTTTCTCGAGTCAACGAAACGAACACTGTATATATTCACGGCGCGATTACTTAAAAACTCTAGTCTTGTAATGTTTATTTGAATTTTGTTTGGTTAGACGGCTGGTTGTGTCCTTTACACGAGCCGGATTACAATTTTTTAAATGAAATTTGTACTCGAATAACTGTACTTGAAAGTTCAAAGCCATGGCGGGAGTGTTCCCGAGTTGTAACAGTAATTTGGCTCGTGTAAAGTGCACTGATCCGGGCATTCCATTATTTTGAACGAAACATTCCATATAGGTGAAGTGATATTGTGCTCATTGTAAGCGTTAGAATGTATTCTCGAAGGTTCTGTGTGCCAATGTATGGGGAGAATGCCTTACGTCTGTACGTTAAACCGACAAATAAAATAGATTAAGCTTTTTACATTGTCTTATTATTTTACCCGTTTTTTTTCCTTTACCAGAAAAGCAGACAGAATGTAATTGTTATTTATTTATTATTATGGTCCGGGAGCCAGCAGCAGATTTTATGACCAAGTTCCTCTC
>CAJQZN010016137.1:0-16467 GCA_907164685.1 Colias eurytheme | reverse complement strand
ACGGAACCCTTTGTGCGCGAGCCCGACTCGCACTTGGCCGGTTTTATTTTCTCTTACGCTTGAGTATGCTCAGGAATAGAACCCTTTCATTTTTCAGGGTCTGATTCGATGTGGTTTAATTGTTATTAAATAAACAAAAATAATAATTAATAAAAAATATTTATTAAAAAAAAATTATGAGGCGTGCACTTTTGGATTTTCCAAATTATTTTTATTATATTCCTTGAAGTACGAGGATGGTTCTTATGTAGAGAAAACGTAAATATGTACCACGGGCGAAGCCGGGGCGGACCGCTAGTTTCAAATAAAAAAACACACTACATACCTAACAGATGTTTGAAAACCTGCACATTTTTAAAGCTGATTAATAAGTAGTTTATGTAAGAAACATGCAATATAAAGAAGCAACAAAATTATATTATCTTTTGTTACTTAACATTTTACTGCAAAGCATTATGTTACAAAGTATTGAATATCTTGCAACCTTGATATTGTATTTTGAATAATACTTTTAAACCAGAAATATAATCTGGTAACTAGATATTGTATGACGTAGTTAATTAGACTAGCATTGTTTTAATTATACTGACCTTCTATACATTTCATATAGAATAAAATTCCTTTCTTAGAGACATGTTTTTTTTAAATAAATTCATAAAAATTATTATGGAGCCATTTAAAAAATTTAATAAAAACGTTTTCGTTATCACACTATGTTACTCATAAGAGTTGTAGCTTTCTAATCTGTACTTAATATTATAAAGCTGAATAGTTTGTTTGTTTGTTTGTTTGAACATACTAATCTCAGAAACTACTGGTCCAAGTTGAAAAATTATTTTGTTGTTGTTAAGCCCATTTGTCGATGAAGGCTGTAGGCTATATATCATCACGCTAAGACCAACAGAAGCTGAGCCAAGCGGGTGAAACCGCGGGGCGCAGCTAGTGCTCAGATAATATTTAAACTCAGTCAAGCAGATTTTGAGCTATATAATATCGAACTTAAACAATCTAATATTTTCCGCTTATAATCAGTAAAAACATAACAACTACTGATTCTAGTATTCTACTAAATATTATGGTTTTTTATAATGTTATGGTTGTAAGTTAGTCACAAAAATCGTCTTCGACTAACAACTAACTGTTGATGACATGGAAAAAATATCTTTGAACCTATTAAACTGTTTTTGTACATTTACTAGCGGTCCACCCCGGCTTCGTCCGTGGTACCTACATGTTTAAACTATCCTATCTCTCAAGTTGGATCCAACTGCACATGGTGTGCGAATTTTATTATAATTGGTTAAGTGGTTTAGGAGTCCATTGAGGACAAACATTGTGACACGAGATTTATATATATTAAGATAATTGCATTAATTATAACCTTGTTACAACATACATTAATTTGAGACCGAAAAGATTGAGACAAAAAATTTAACTCATTTAAGTATCAAAAAGGTATTTAGTTCAACTTACATTGTGAAAATTAAAGTGTTATTACTAAAATTATTTGTAATAAATTGTTTCATAGGTAGGTTTCATTGATACATTTCGCTGATACATATAAGTACTGTTATTTTTTTTTCCTTTTTACCAAAAAAATCCAAATTAAATCATAAATTTACAAGCGATCATTTCTGAATGAATTCCAGACATTTATTATAATTTTACTTTTTAATTTTGCGATAAAATTAAATACGTAGGTGTGATGTAATTTGTGTGTACATGCAATGTCTCTGTATAATAATTATTGCCTATTAGAATATAATTTATGAAATATGTATAATTAAATAGACAACATATCTAGATGTAGACCATACTTACCTAAATTAAAAATAGCATTCTTATTTTTCTACAAAGCAGATCACAATTTAAAAAAATAAATAGAAGATAAAAGTTTAGTTAACAAATTCTTGTTAACGGAATAATTAAATTCTTGATTTTTAGTATAGCTTTAAAAATCTACATTAATTAATATAATAGTAGGTACTAGATCCCACCGCAAGATTTTGCGTTCATAGTTTTTTTGATGAAACCAAAATTGTATGTATATTCATTATAATTGGGATAATATATATGGACTAGGTTGCCAGTCAAAATTTGGCCGCATATAATATTATTTAATCAAGCTATTAAGAATTCGCCATTCATCGGCGTTGTGAAGGACATGTTTTATTAAATTTAACTAATGTTGAATGACAATTTTTAAAATACAGCACAAGTTGCAGATATTTAATGTATTTACTTGCTTCTGTTAATTTTAAAATTGAACCAGAGAGTTAAAAATATCACGTTTATTTTATTTTTCGCGTAAAACGATTAGACTTTTGACATCAATTATTAAATTCCGTAATTTGCAATATATGTTCATGCAAATTAAATAATATGACCTTTCGTTTAATATTTTTGAAGATAATAGGGACATAAAACAAAATTAACTTAACGTAACCAATACAATAAAACGGCAATTTTCTTATATCGATCGACAGTAACTAGCTGTCTGTGTTAGAACATGAAACTAATAACTTACTTTCTTCTTTGCCACGGGTCTGGAGTCAAAAAATCTGCTTACCACTGTCACAAATATACAGATATATGCACAAACTAAGGGATAAACTTAACACTGATTTGTTATCGAAGTTAATTAACAATTTAAAAAAAGAAAAACAGAAACAATCTCGAAACGATAAACAGCTATCCCAGCGCCACTGTGTTTGGAAGTGTCAACTGGATTGTAAATTTACCGAAAAAAATTATTTGACTGGATACGAGTCTATTGGCCCCATTAAAGTGACATTTCACGATGCGGACGCTTTGAAATTTAGTAATTCTCATACATATTTAGATAATATAATCATTATTTCAATTTTATTAAAACTATTACAAGCGAGTCTGAGTTTGAGTATAGCTGCCGTCCAAAGCAAATTGCGATGAAATCAGTAATGTTCCATTCAGTGAAGTTTTAGAAAAAAGCGATTACAATATATTATAGCGATGGTCAATGATAATAAGAGTGAAAAGAACTTCTGCTTTACTCTTACTTCTGTTTTTCATAGTTTTCCATTTACACATCATGCCTTCTATATTCTATTCATACTTTGCTGTGTGCCGTGTGCGTAGATGTGACGTCATTGAATATCGAATGCTGTGTTGGATAACTATCTACACTTTTTGACGTGACAACGTCTTATAATTCGATAGCGCACGAAAAAACATGACTAATGCGGCGTTACCTCGCTCTGAGGCGTTCCATGTAAGGCTTGAAGTGCAAGCGAGAGCGCGGAACGAGCGACAAAGAAGCACAATCGGACGTTGTCACGTTCAACTATCGTCAGTAAACCGACTTTACCAATTTTTTATTTACAACTAGCTTTCCGCCTGCGGCTTCGCCCGCGTTTTCAAAAAAAAACCCGCATAGTTCCCGTTCCCGTGGGATTTCCGGGATAAAACCTAGCCTATGTCACTCAGAAATGATGTAGCTTTCCAAAATTCCAACAGTGAAAGAATTTTTCAAATCTGCCAAGTAGTTTCGGAGCCTATTCAATTCATACAAACAAACAAACAAACAAAAAATCAAACCTTTCCTCTTTATAATATTTGTATAGATGTATAGATGTATAGATATCATTGGACCTTACTTTACCCGCTCCATACTAACCAATAATTTGCGTCATTTTAAGTTGCAGCTGGATTTAGGAATCAGACATTTTTGTTGACAAAGAAACCGGCCAAGTGCGATTCTGATTCACCCATCGAGGGTTCCGATCAAATCAAAAATTTTCTCCTATATAGACGTTCCTTTTTATCAAAATTCTTTGTTCACTGGAAGTACTACACCTACTATTACTTACTCTATGGGGTAATAATGGGGAAGTACCTACCCTGGTAGGTTTTGCTTCCTTTGCGAATGTCAAGAATTTGAAGCATAAACGGCTGTATCTTTTGACTGTAGCTTACAAGTTTAATTTTTTCACAGCTTCAAGGGGCAATAGACTTGAATATTTGATAAACAGAAACTAATAATGAAAACAAAATACCATAATTCATTACAAAACTTTATTTAAAAGTCTCAGAAATTCTGTATAAAATAGCTTTACGAAAATACAATTAAACTAAAAAGCTTAAATCTATACTTATGATAAAAATGGAAATGATTTTTAATTTACTCTTGTTAAATATATTTTAAAATACTCTTTTTATACAAATAAAAAATAAATCTTACAAAATAATATTATAATAAGTCTTTTTTAATGCCTTATACATAGGAACTTACTATTTTTGGAGATCACGCTATAAATTATTTTAATTTAAATATGTATATCAAAAATAAAAGCCCAAATTTGAATAGAAAATATTACACATCTTATCTTATAATGAGCTTCTTAAAATCTTTGTAACTGATAAATCTTATGATTTCTTTCCAATAAATCACTGAGATAACATTTCATGACCTTCATTTGTATATTAGGTACATATTAAAGATTACCTTTATAATAAATAACAAGCAAATCAACACCTTAAGTTTTTAAATGTTCATTTCTGGATTTTCATTTAGTTTGCAGTCTTGTTTTTATCCCTGAATTACTATTTACTGGAATTCGACCTACATCATACATCATAATTTACAATCAGACAAATAAATTGTTTTTTTTTTTAACTTCCATACTTACATAACAACATCTTAACATCTTAAACTTAAATTTTGATACATAATAATTCAGTTACATAAAACTTACGACGCAAGACTTTGTAGTAATCTAAACGATAGGCAATTTTTTAAAATTTCTTATCATTCCGATGAGAAATTTTTAAATAGAAAAAAATTCTTAAATTCTTCTCTCTGAACTGTGGGCACCTTTTTTACTTCCTAGTTCTATCATTTGAATGCTTTTTGAATTTAAAAAAAAATTCTGATAGGCATTTTATAATGGAAAATTTACCCAAAATCTACCCCTGTATCTAGGAGATCTCTAATCAAAACGGTCGCTTTACGTGGAAGAATTCGTAATAAATGTCCGAGGTATACCAAATGTTTAGGCACAGATGCTTCTGGGTAATTTCTTCGGACACTCTCTAGAATGGATGTAGCAGCCCTATCTGGTGTTATTGTTCCGAAGTAGCTTGGTATCCTGAAATAAGAAATGTTTAGATTTTAGAGATTGCAGAAAATTTTGATATCTAGTGAAATAGCGAATTATTTACCGAACAAGATAATTTAATTAATTAGTTGCTGTTACAGATACATGATATTCAAGCATACAAATGAATGGATTTGTTGTTAAAAAATAATGTTAAATATTAATTTAAAGGGTATTCTTTCATTTGCCAATGTATGGTATGGTATTTTCTTAATTGCCTATTATTTAGTTCCATTGCTACAATTTTAAGCTGAAGCATAATAAGGTAGTGATTACATATCCGCCGCATTTTTGGCACTGCATTGCTTTGTTATAGAATACTAGCTGTTCCCCGCGGTTTCACCCGCTCTGCTCCGCTCCTGTTGGTCTTAGCGTGATGATATAATTAAAGCCTATAGCCTGCCTCGATACATGGGCTATCTAACACCGAAAGAATTATTTAAATCGGACCAGTAGTTCCTGAGATTAGCGCTTTCAAACAAACTCTTCAGCTTTATAATATTAGTACAGATAAAGGATTCTAATGAATGCAACAATTAATTTAGCAATAGTAAACTAATACAATTGCTAAAATAACTTATTTAATTATGTATTTTGTTATATGTACTATGTACTCACTTCAGCCTCACATCCGAGTTGTTATCCACAATAAACGGATATATATGTGACAGTGTTACATGCACTCCTGTAATTTTATTCACTCGTAGATCTTCCATCAAGGATTCCGCTAAGCCTTGTACAGCGAATTGTGCGACACTGAGCGGCATTCTATCCTTTATGTAGCTTAGACCTGCTACAGATGTTAACGCTACTATGTGACCGTGGTTTTTGGCTTTCATTTTCGGCATGAACTGGTCTATGAGCTGGAATTTATTTAAAAAAAGATTAGAATAATTGAGTATTTGTCTAAGGTTAAAAAAAAGACATGTGGCACTCGGGGAGTGCCGCGGTAAAGCTATTGCATAGCATGCCTTCAAGCCACACCTCCGAGCCCGTCGGAGTGGGGAGCGTGAGGTTTTTCGTTACGGAATTTCTCGATTCGGTCCCCGCGCTCAAGGCCCGCGATAGAAGCTATGCAATAGCTTAAAAAGATTGCTGGTTTCTTAAAAATATCAAAATAGGCTCCTTTTAAATGGGTATGATTAAAAAATGCAAACTAAATTTCTATAAATTTTGATTAAATCATGTCACTGTTTAGTTGTTTTTAATTCAAGAAGAAATAAACCATTTAACATATTAAAATGTCAAAGATACCTTCAGTTTCAATATCCACTAATATAGACTGTATTAAAAATGAACATTCCAGAAAATTAATGAAATAAATGAATAAAATACAGCTTATAATAATTCTTACCCAAAAATACGAAGTCAATGTCAAATCCAGTGTATCATGTATATTTTGGGGAGGCTGTGTGATCAAGGACCTTGGGCTTGGTATACCACAACAGTAAAACAGCATACTAACAAAGCCCAAATCGACTTTAATATGTGAAGCCAGTTCTATAATATTTTCCTTCTTAGTAATATCACATGTATATCCATACACTGCATTACTAGTTTGTTTTATATAATCTATAGTTTTTTCGTTATTTTCCTCATTAATGTCCACACATATTACTGTAGCACCTAGATCAGCTAATTGTATAGCTATGGAATGGCCAACGCCTCTGCCAGCACCAATAACCTTGAATGATAGTAAATAGGATGTTACTTAGTACATAGGACAAAGTTTAAAATCATCAAACGACCAGCAAATCAAGCTAATTAATACTTTAATATCTTTATGAATAAACTTGAACTTTTAAAAATAACACCTTTTTCTATTTTCAAATACCTAGATAGAAGTTGTAATTATTTTTTTCACAGAATGCTGTTGGATTTACACTAATATGGTTATTCCTTAATGTAGTTTCCACAATTTTAATAACATTAAATTGTTACTTACCAATGCAGTTTCATTTTCCAAAGACTTCATAGGTGGTGGTATAAAGAATTCATATACAGACTCAATTATTGCATAAATTGTGTTCAAGTACACCCATACTGCGTCCACCACAAGAACACAGAATGAATACAACCTGAGCAGCATTTGGAATGGTAACATAGGATTTAAGATGGTTGTTAATATACTGGTATTTTCTGACGACTGAAAAAAAACTTTAGCTAAATTATGTGCTTAATAACTATTAATAATTAAGCAATATGTAATATAAATAAATATAAGCACACTCTTAAAGTCTTATATAAGTTAAGCAAATATTATTTATTTTATAAAATACAGAGGGTATTTATGAAAGTACTCACCATGATTAAATTTGCAGTTAAAAGTTATAAAAGGTTTAAATACAACTAAAAGAAATATATTATGTTAGTACCAACACCTTGATAATGAACAATATAATTTTTACAACTAATTAATTTCATAGATAAATAAATTATCGATACTGATTGTTCAATCACCTTGACTTTTTAATATAAGCAGGTTAACGAGCTATTATATTATTATAAACGGATCTTATTAACGTCAAGTGCACATATTGCACGATAAGCTGATAAAATAAAATTAGTCAAAGATAAAAAATAACATCAAACAATATAAAATATATATTTCGCATAATGTACAATGTGCAGCGGATATAACATAAAACATTGTCTATTTGTCTAATAAATATTAATACCCTATTTAACTACATATTAGATACTTACATTTTTTTTACAATATCCTGAATCAAAGTACAATTCTTTGAATTGAACAGAAATAATATGTAAAATGTAAATATATATTTTATATGAATAGTTAACGATTTGTCAATAGACCAAACCACAGGAAACAAATCTATTGAAATAAATAATTAACGGTCGTTCAAAAATTAGAAAAATGATAATAATGTCATCGGACTTTGGAGTCACAGAGTGCTGATAGCTGATATGGAGCTGAATAGCTGATTCATTCGTATTCGGGATTATTATATAGCAGATTAGAATAAGTTGAAAAAATATGCCCATCATTAGCTTAATCGAAGTTACGAAAAAAAATTAGGTGCGGCCACAAAATATGTACACAACGGCCGTAAAAATTATAATAAATGCCACGGCCGTTCGCGTTGGTTTTTAACATTTTTAAACATTGACTCATCATAATCTGTGGCTTGTCACTTGTCAAATATCAGCTGATAAATTTTGTTGTGTTCATTTGACATTTTGTTTTCTAGTTTCTACTTTCTAGTTTCTACTGAGTTTTCTACTTGATCGAAAAAATTTTATCGCTACATTTATTGTGTATGAATATTTATTTTTTTTCAAATTGGATCATTTTCGTGAGGTTTAAAGACGTTACTATTCTATTGGAACAATGGCGTTTGTTTATCAAGGAGATGCTGATTTAGAAACAAAAGCAAAAAAAGGTTTGTGATCTTTTTCGCATGTATTTTCTTATTTTAAAGTCAATAATAAACTGTTAAATGTAATGAAAATTGCAGGGTAATATAATTTCAAAAATTGTGAAGTTGTGTTTCCGATTATGAATACGGTGTTGATATTGTAGTTAGAGAATATACAGATTTTGATCACAAACACACTCTCATTACATCTATATTATTAAACCCAATCCGCAACAATCCCAAAGCCAACAAAAAACAACAAAAAATCATAAATTTAAAACTGATTCTTTTTTTATTACAGCGGCAGAAAGAATATCAGAAAACATGCATATTGTAGCAAACGAACCGTCCCTAGCTTTATATCGACTACAGGAGCATGTGAGGAAAGCTTTGCCTCCAATGGTTGAAAGAAGAGTAGAAGTGACCAAACTCCAACATGAACTTCAGGGTCGATGTTATGATGTGGAATATGCTTTGAAGTAAGCCAGGATAACATATGATTTATAATATCATATATCTACTTCTACCCATTATGTTGGTACTACTCCTATATGAAATTTGCAAAACTCAGTATCAAATTTCTAACAGATTCAAATCAACTGTATTTTTATTGTATAAATGCACTTGATTGTTTTCTTTCTTTTACTCAGATTTGATTTGAACACCATGTAATCTATTACTAGTTTATAAAACAATTCTATTGAAAGTTTGCCTTGCAGAGATAAGCAATAAGACCACTTATTTTATATGTAGATGTTTCTTTTATGTGTTCAATAATTTTTTTCTATTTAATATTGTATGGTAAATGATTGCTTATTTTACTCTACAATCTTTTCAGTGCTGTAAAATCCATGGACGCTGCTGCAACCAGCTTCCAGAACATTCAAGAAATGCTGAAGCAGGCAATATTTTTAAAACAACAGTTAAAATATGAGGAGACTAGAAGAAATAAAAAAGTTACAAATTCTGTGTACAAACGTCTCTCTGCTCATATTGTTCTTGATCTGCCAGACTTGTCTGATTTCTCTATGGTTCGTGAGACAACCAATAGAATAGAGAATATGATGGCTCACGCTAGGGGGTCTAATGCTGAGTTACATAGGTCTCATACTACATTACATTAGACTGAATAGTGTGTTACCTATAGTGGTCATATTTGGTAGGATCTCTATATTATAACCCATTGAGCCCCGAACGGCCCGATCGGTCCACGACACAATAGATTTTCTATTGTGTCTTTGATTAACAGTGTGAGTCATTACACCCTCAGTAAAAAAATAGTTTCATAATTTTGCAAGACTAGTCAGTTTTATCAATAAGTAATGGATATATTATTTTCTTTAACTTAGTAATTAACTTATTAATTAATTTCTTATAGTTATTGAATAATCAAATGAGACGATTCCCATATAGTCAAAGGGAATTATAATATCTTGTCATATTACTTCCTTCTAGTCATTTTTATGTAGATGTATTTTTCAGTACCTGTAATACTATTTGATAAAATTATAATATATTTCGATGGTTATGGTCTATGTAGCATTGATAGTTTACAATCTAGTACAATTCTAATACTGGCTTTGGTGCATTGCTCACATTAGTGTTAACTCTTAATCATTGCTATATATGTATTTTCTATTATACAAACTTATTTCTTAGGTGATAGCACTAAAAGATACAACAAGTTGGGATAAAAATTAGGCAGTATTATTTTTATTATGGGTATTATAAAAACCATTGGTCTGAAGCTAGATTTTGTATCTTTTGTATTTTAGTGCCTTAAGTTTATATTTTTTTGTTCCTCGTTATGTCCAATTGTGCCATAAATCTGATTTTACCATCAGATTTCTGTTATACTGGCAGTGAAGAAAGAATTTGTATATTTTAGGGTAGGTATTTATTTAAAATAGCTTACCATGCATTAATAATAAGGGTATTAGTATTATTTTAATGAAATATCTGTATTATTGTATGCAAAATTGCTTTATTAACACAATATTATTCTTGCCTAACCTCACGCTTATTTTAACAAAATAAATTAAATTTAAAAACAAATATGTTTTACTTCTTCATACTAACTATTATTAAATTCAATATATATTAACAATACAACTAACATGCTTCACGTCATACAGCTTATATTATCTTTTTTAATCTGTGGCTACCATTAAATATTTTATCTATGGAAAATAACAGACCATGGCAACTCTTTAAGCTTGGTTATGGAATATTTCTTTTCAAACGGTCTTAACTTTGCCAGGGCTTGTTTATTTGGCCTTTTCTTTGGCTTCGATTGGCACAAATACTTTGTAAAAATAGACTTTGGTTCCACATCATCCATCTGGCCAGATTCACTGCTTAATATGCTATTGTATATGTAGTCTATGGGCACAGACGACACAACGTATGAATACACATTGTGATTTTCAGCTTGTAGCTTTTCCATCTTTTCGAAAATTGTTGCCCAAGTCAAATCGGCGTCTAAAACTTGAACATTAGCGAGTACCTGTGAAAATAACAATATCAATATAACATAGAAATGTATTTTAATGTGAGAAATATGATACATATTCATGGCACATCATTTTTGCTAAAATAACAAAATTCGCAGTTTTCTTTCTATATAAGACAGGTCTCGGTTGTATCAATGAAAGGTATGACCGGGGTAAATAATTATTTAAACAGTTCTCATTTTAGTCCACAGCAAACCGACATATCCAAAAACCAAAATGCTCATGCAGATGTGACATCCGCCAACGTGTAAGACTTCCTAATCGTATATCGTGGTGAAACACTTAAAATTTCATCAGGTATTTGCAGTGGGATTAGAAAGGGTTAAAATTCATGTCTTAAATGGTAAACCAAAGCTTTAAAATACCTCAGTTACATCATTGATTACAAATATCTTGAAATAGTTCGAGAACATTCTCTCGACGTTGATCTCATTCTTTAGATGTACCACTACGGTATACCCCTTGTCGCTATACCGTTCTATTAGATTGTCCACGTAGTCTATATCATAGATGCCGCCATTCACGAATATGGCCAAGCGATTCGTGATCGGCATGTGGCTTTCAACACTGGTGAAAATGATTAAATATTATGTCCTGTCATGTGATGTACGGTAATTAATTTAAACCTTAAGTGAAAAGGAGTAGTATTAGTGGTAAAAGAACAATGGAAAACATAATATCTAACAAAAACAAAAAAGGTTTCGAGGAATCGACGCACCGTCATTTAATGAGTACTATTGATAAAGTAACGAGGACACTTGTTATTTAGTTCCTATCTATCTCTTATATTATTTATGACCAGAATTTTTTTTAATTAGTACTTTTTAATGTTCACCTGCTGGAACAGATAAGTATAGCATGTCCACGTTTCCTCAACTTATGGATGATTGAGTACATAGCTCGCTGCACGGAGTACTTCTGGTATGCCGTGCATTCATCCAGGATTATAACCGGAGGGGCTCCAATTACTGCAGCGGCGAAATGTATGCGCGTTTGTTCGTTGGGTTCCAGGTATTGAATGAGCTTGTAAGTGAAATTGTGCAATTCTGGAATATAGATTTGGTAAAAAGAAAACATGCTGAATATTGTTTCATCTTGAAGTTGGGAGCTGAACCTGAATTATGTATTTAATTTGTACACTATTATTATCAGAGATTCGAATTTTATTACTTTTAGCAAACGTTTCATAAAACTGTAAAGACAAAAAAGATGCGACGTATTCGGAACCTCCGTCGATTGTCCTCCTCGTCGTTTGGAACAGAACAAGAGCCTTTTAAACTGAGAAAACTGACTTAATTAGAAAAAAATTAATATCATTACCAAGCGCATCAATATAATTGCTAATCTCCTTCCTCACGTCCGATCTTGGCACTCCACGAAGCACTGCTATGAGAGCCAGCGCATCGTACACCGTCATCCAATGAGGCAGAGGGTTGTGGCGACAACTTAGGCTTATTTGACGACTATACTGTAGGTAATATTGAAGTTAATAATGATTTTGTATGTGACCCAACCAACTAGCTTAACCAATTAAATTGCATAGCCTTTTGGGCCTGAATGTTTATTAGTTATTACCTACCTGATATGGATTTCTATCCAAACTCCATTTTGACATACTCCATAGTTTGCCTTCGTTGGGCAATTTTAAGCCTGAAAGCAAAACTCGTAAACTAAATAATAGTTAAAAATTATCTGACAAAATCTGACCGATGTAAGTAGGTAGCTGTCCTACTTAACGAAATCGAAAAAAATATAAATATTATGTTCTTACCAGCTAGTAACTCGCAAAGCTTCAGTCTTCCATGATGGAGTAAACCAGATAATGCCAATGCTTCACCCCTACCAATCCCTAAGTTAATATGTTTGATGACATACTTCCCATAGTGTAGTTGGGATACATTGGACGCGAGAAGATACTCTCCAAACGTGTCCTTTTTGATTGCTAAAAAAGGATAGTTACAATTTGCACATTTATAAAAGGTACATAATATCTAGTTATTACGTAATTAAATAAAGGTATTTATAATAAGTTTATAAGTATACGGATAGCAAACATCGTAATAATTAAACTAGATGTTTTGAGAATTTAGCTTCAATGTTTTAACTTTTAGCATAAATATGTGTGTGTACCATAAACATTATCTAACTAAGATAAAAATGAGTGAAACTAACATGTTTTAGATCTCATCTCTATAGTTTTATTCACGACATCTTCCTTTTCTTGTAACACACCCAACGATTCAACACTAGTTTCCTTTTTATCAAGATATATCCATTTGCATATAACATAAGAGCAGAACCTTTGAATATATTTATATTCCCATATAAGCAAAATGGTTGCGAAAACAATGGCTATAGAGAACATAGCAAATATCTCCATGCGGACTCCGGGCGCGTTTTGTAGATAATACTGCCTCGAGAAACATTGCTGCAAGACGCCGCATTTTGCTGTAGAACAATAATACATAAATAACCTTAGTTTCAGTAGTGTTTCTCTGTTTCGTAGTACTTCCGTCAGGGAAAGAAAAAAAAGGGCGTGAGTGCCGAGCACACGTATCAGAAGTGAAACTTCTTTTGGCAAGATACCAAAATCGTCGCCACACTCCATTACGTGGCGGTATTGCCATGACGCAACCTTGAAATTTTACTCTCAACGCGTCTAAAGAAGTTTCAATTAAAAAAAAAAGACGGGTTGCACTCCGGGAGTGCCGTTAGAAGTGAAAACTTGTTTATTAACGTTGAGCATGTTTGATATCCATCCGTGTTACGCTTTTTCGATCTGGTCACGTGTCCTGACGCGAATTTAAGATTTTATACCCATTACAGAAAAAGTGCTCAACGCCGCTAAAGAAGTTTTCACTTCAAAATGTTTACTTACGACAGCATTTGTGGAGAGTTTTCGACGAGCAGAGATTTCGCCGTTTGAATATATTGCATTCGCTATTATATAGAAAGATTTTCTTGATCTTAATTAAAGCATACGCCATATTGAATTGCGGTGAGAAACTTAGAAAATTCAAGGCATAATCAAGGGCATTGCCGTAAAACAATTTAGCTAATACTGTGGTTTCACCTGAAACAGCAATTTGATTATACTTGTTTACGTAGTAAAAACTAAAAATGGACGAGAAAAACTATACACAAGGTCACTGTTAAGAGGTACTGTAACTGTAAGTTACTGTTTAGTTATGTATACTCCACCTTAGGCCGTATGTGTACAACTTAGAATAAGGCGAATCTACCTGCCTACCTAGATACTAGGTACCTACCACAGGTACCTACTAAAACAATAGGTACAACTACGTAGCAATAATTAAAATCGCATCTTACCAAAAACGATATTCACCATGATGAATATCATGGAATTTAGAGCTGCACGTGGGCCCAAGCTAAATAGATAGGCTTGAGGTATGCAACCGATTCCATATACCGCCAATATCACTGTTATTATTGCTGCAAATATAATCATAGCTCTGTTTGATGGTTGACGTATGAAAATAGAAAACAACATTATTTTAATTGTACCTACTACTACGATTTCGACTGCTGAGCCACCATTTCTCTTTTAACCATTAATTATTTCATTAAAAGCTGCTACACTTACCTATATCAGACACGCCAAAATAGAAGGGAGCCACTAAAGTCATGATTCCCACAATTGCCCCCGACATCACAGCCACAAGAATCCAATAAAGAATAAGATCACATAGAAACATTGAGAACCAGTAGCGAAGCGGAGAGAAGTTTATTGTATAGCACTAAAATTATCAAATTAGTATTTTGCTATTATTCATTGAACAAATATGGGACACACATCTCTATCTGTTACACGTTTATAACAAGGCAGGTAGCAGGAAGGCACCAATAAAATTTACCGCGGAGATAGGTAGAGACAGTAGAGCTGTGACTAAACATGGGCATTTTTCAAAAATTAACTGGCGCAAATTTATTTTCTTTTAGCTAATTGGAAAGGAAAAAACCTTAGAGAAGTAAACATTTTCATTAGTAACAGTACCTGTGTATGCCTTATAAACCCGCTCTCCAAAGATGGTATCAGAATCATGTGTGATATTGTTAGAATCAGCAGGAATTGTATAAATATAGGCGGGTGTTCTGCGTACTTTACCCACTGAAATCGAAAATGGTAAAAGACTATATTAACACAGTTATAATTTTAAAAATAACTTTGTATCATCTTCCAGAAAAAAAAGACGTGTGGCACTCGATGACTGCCGCGGTAAAGCTACTGAGCATGCCTTCAAGCCACACCTCCGTGTCCGTCGGAATGGGGAGCGTGAGGTTTTTCGTTACGCAATTTCTGGATTCGGTCCCCGCGCTCAAGGCCCGCGATAGAAGCTATGCAATAGCTTAAAAATATTCTTTATAATTTAAATATTTTTTTAGATGGTACAGGCACACAACTAAATAATATGTTAGTGTGCGTTCTACACAAAACAAAATAGTAGGTAGACAAAACTAATTAAAATCTTAATTATACTTACTGGAGTAAGATCCAACGCTAGTGGGTCATCAGTGACCTGAATAGTGGAGTCTGGAGCCATGGTGTAATGCCTAATCAGCGCCATGTATACGCGAGCTAAAGATCTGGCTGCCGCTCCGTGGTCGTAATGTATTGGACTGTATAATACTTTTATCTGGAATGTTTTATGAAGTTACTCATTCTATAGGTAGAGCTGTTATTGTAGCTATATTGTATAACTGAGGTGCATATTTGTAGATATGTCTGAATTATTTCAATAGGTTTCCTTCATAAATGTGAAAAATAGGTTGATGAAATGGAGTCTTTTACAGGGGAAAGGCTATGTGACATTTTTTACCGTAACCAGGTTGTTAAGCCTTACAATCACTACATAGTATAAAACAAAGTCAAAGTCGCTTTCTCTGTCTCTATGTCCCTATGTATGCTTAAATCTTTAAAATGACGCAACGGATTTTGATGCGGTTAAAATAGATAGAGTGGTTCGCAAAGCGGGCGAAGCCGCGGGTGGAAAGCTAGTATAAATTATAAAATAGTATACACTAATTACGGTATATGGACGATTTAAATACGATACAATAGTAGCTTACCGATATTATGTCGCTAATGGATGATACTTCCATCCCATATGCGAACATGTAAACATAATGCTGGGGAGAGTCTATAGCCCGAGTTACGAGATATTCCGAGATACTCTAAAATTTAAAATGATAATTCAAATTGTTACAAAATTATTGAGCCTTTTATTTTGAAATACAATAAATAAAAGTTATATTTTTACTTCTGTATGTTGTAGAGCGGTGTAGGCCATATTTTCAATTTCTTTTTCCGTTGCGTTTGTTTCGGATAACACGTATCTGTGACAATATATTTAAAATTTTAAAAACTAGTATGATAAAACCGGCCAAGTGCGAGTCGGGCTCGCGCACAAAGGGTTCCGT
>CAJQZN010016136.1:0-11476 GCA_907164685.1 Colias eurytheme | reverse complement strand
GCTTCGCCCGCTTTGTCTAAAACCTAATCAATTATATACTAAAACCTTCCTCTTGAATCACTCTATCTATTTAAAAAAAACACATCAAAATCCGTTGCGTAGTTTTAAAGATTTAAGCATACAAAGGAACATAGGGACAGAGAAAGCGACAGAGAAAGCTTTGTTTTATACTATGTAGTGATTAACAAACACATTCCTCACAATCCTCGAACATTATTAGTGAAAAAGCACCCTAATAACCTTAACAAAAATTAAATATCTACTTACTTATAATATCTATCGGGAAGTAAACCATCGATTTCATACGAATGTATGTAAGCTGGTATATCGTAGTTAGCTGTATGCCACTGCGCTCCAGATGAATTACTTGCTTCACGGTATTGGACCTAAAGTAATAAAAATAAATTATTAAAGGTATAGTAATATTAGTAAATAGGTATTTAATTGTTTATAAGAAAATTGGTGTCATTATATTTAGGTGAAATACAATCAGTATAATATCTCTACCATCTTTATACAATTTTTCAAGTAGGTGGAAGGTCAAATTGTAAACTAGAAGAAATATTAAAGAATATTCAAAGAAATTAAAGAAAATATCAAATTAGGTATGACTTTCCAAAAAAAGGAAAGCAACAGCAGACGCGTTTTTCTCGGCACATCCACACAGATCAAACTGATTCGCAAGTGATCTGTGTGGATCTGCCTATTAAGTTATTAACTCATTTAAAAAAAAACCTTATATCTATTAATGATAATTTTTTGAATGCCCCCGAATCAAAATGACTCGGGTTCGAATTCGTGATAGAAATTTTTCTATTCTTTGCAAATGTATTATTTATAACAGCATTTTAATAATACAAAAACTATTATTCCAAATGATTACCTTATAGAACTGTATGGGCAGGCCGTGGTTGGAGTGCGACCACGACACCATGACACTTTCGTCCGACAGACGCGTCACGTTCGGACGGGATGGCGCTATTAGCACCGCTATATCAATAAATATTCATTTTATATGTTATATTTTACTAAGCTATTGCATAGCTTCTATCGCGGGCCTTGAGCGCGGGGACCGAATCCAGAAATTGCGTAACGAAAAACCTCACGCTCCCCACGGGGACGGGCGCGGAGGTGTGGATTGAAGGCATAGCATGCAATAGCTTTACCGCGGCAGTCCCCGAGTGCCACACGTCTTTTTTACTTTACACAGACATATATAAAACAAAAAATCGTATTAACTAAAATTTCATTCAGTAAAACTGTAAAATTTCATACAACTGTGTTATCAATTTTTCATACGAATTTTACAGATTTAGAAGAGATTTAATCTATGTTGAATTTAGATTTTAACAAAGCAACTATCACATTCGTTTAGAGATCTTTCCAAACGTATTTCAAACGATATTTTAAACATCGGATTTTACAATTAAAATATTACGTTCAGTTTCCATTTTAAATATTTTATATTTAACATATTTTAAAAGATACAGACTATGTTAGTATACGATAAAGATATTTTAGTCCTAGTCGTGTTATACAAATTTCAATTATAACAATTTTCTATACTCTGTATTTCCTTATTAATTATTATCTTCTCTGATATATAAAAATGAATCGCAAAATGTGTTGGTAAGCGCATAACTCGAGAACGGCTGAACCGATTTCGATAATTCTTTTTTTCATTATATTCCTTGAAGTACGAGGATGGTTCTTATGTAGAGAAAACGTAAACATGTACCACGGGCGAAGCCGGGGCGGTCCGCTAGTGTACTATAAAATCTAGTTTCTGGTATAATTTTATTGTGATCGTATTTATGTATTTACCTTTATGTTTCCGCAAGTTCTTACGGCTGTGTCGTTTCGGAGGTTGCGATGGTATGTGCATTGTTTTGGGCATTTCCGCTGAATAGTCCTGTAACAATAGATTTATTGTTGTTATTTAGGTACAGTTCATTCATACATACTCAATAAAGAATAATTTTAATTGGTTTCAAATATTGTTCAACAGGATTACTTTAACTAGTTGAATGATCTATTAAATATTTTAAGAAATAAAAATTTAAAATTTAATTAGCGTGATAACAAAAAGTGTAATGGACGACGCAGACGAAACGCTATCAAATATGTCGTTTTATGTATTTTCTATAGCACATTTGTGAAACTCTACCACATGCTACTAAAATATATTAACGAGCTAGCTATATACTAAAAACCAATCCAATACATCTATTAAAAATACGAATATTCAACCGCTGCGTAGTTTTAGAGATCCAAGCAAACAGACAGATACACAGATAATGATGATACGGTAATGTATTTATACATATATATTTTTATTGAATAGTAACTCATAATAATAATTGTACTTATAATATAGTTATTCATTATAATAACTTTAATTTTAGAACATGTTTCTCGGGTATACTTTTAGCTAAATGACTGCGCCCAACGGCAACATAATGCTAAACGACATTCCATTTTTGTCGAAATAAACCATTTTCTTTTGTTAAATTTCAGAAAAATAACATTCAAAGAGTAGACATGTAATTAATTGTATGTATACTAGACATGTAATATTCAGTAATCTTCTCGTTTCTTATAGTACTTTTGTATTAAAAAATAATAAATGCCGTAAGTAATTGAGTTATTAAATTTAGAAATATAAAAAATAAGAACAATTTGAGACAAGTCTGCGCTTAAAATAATATAATGATTGAATTGTAATAAAATATTTTCAATCAAGAAAAAATATATTCTGAAATTTATCTCGTCAAAAGTGAAAAGCTATAAACTTTTAGAGCATATAAAACTTACCTTGCCACATTATTTTAAATGTACGTTGTAAGGGCGCGTTCCCACTATGTCGTAACGACTAATTTATCGTTCGACGACTGTCGTCTTTACCTGTTCCCATTATAACGATTGTTTGTCGTCAACATTTTTTATCGTTTAGCGACTGTCGTATCTAGCTGTTCCCATTGGATCGCGACGACATTTTATCGTTTCCTGGCAGTCGCTTTGTCGTTTACACATCATCAGCAAGCTACAAATCTAGTCGCCTCTGCGTTCGCTTGGTGATTACTAGTGCGTTTACTCTCGTGAGTTCAATGGACGTCATAGAGTTGCCGTCCACGATTTTTTATCGTTTTACGACTGTCGTGCTTGCCGTTCCCACTGTCACGACAAAGTGTCGTCACTGCAAAAACTGTCGTAGACGACAGTAAATTGTGTCGCTCTGAATGTGAACACCTCCATTTAAACATATAAGCCACGACACTTAAAACTACACGATTATCTGTCGTCACGACACGGTGGGAACGCGCCCTAACAGTGACATTTTAACGGCGGTTGTTTCCATACACAAGAGATTGTCTTCCACTCCGTAGAATGATTATAATAAATAAAAATAAATATGTAATGTCGTGGGCTGAATAGTCTACGTGTTTAAAGTATTTTGATGAAAGTTTAAATGTTAGATTAAGGGTAAATGATGTAGATATTCTCTATATGTGTATAATGTATAATATACTAAATATGTGAGTAAATGTAACTGTAACCGTGACCGTGATAATTGTAATTCATTTCAATTCATTCAAAGCATTCATTCATTCATTCATTCATTCATTCATTCATCAATGTGATTGTGAACAGTATTTTATTTGAGTTGTTATGTGTGTATTATCGCGTCCAATATCTGCAAGGGAATATCGGTTATACAAAAACGAATGATAGTGTAGTGTCGGTTTGCATTTGAGTATCAAGTATGAGTGTGAATAATATCGCATGTGTAAGTGTGAGTGTGAGTAATATTGCAAATGCGAGTGTGAGTTTTATTGTCAGTGTGAGTACTGACCCCGCGTGAGTATCATCACTACATAGTATAAAACAAAGTCGCTTTCTCTGTCCCTATGTCCCTTTTTATGCTTAAATCTTTTAAACTACGCAACGGATTTTGATGCGGTTTTTTTTTAATAGATAGAGTGATCAAGAGGAAGGTTTTACTGTATAATTTATTAGGTTTTAGACAAAGCGGGCGAAGCCGCGGGCGGTAAGCTAGTCTATACTATAATATTATAAAGCTGAAGAGTGTGTTTGTTTGAACGAACTAATCTCAGGAACTACTGGTAAGATTTGAAAAATTCTTTCGGTGTTAGATAGTCCATTTATCGAGGAAGGCTATATATAGGCTATATCATCACGCTAAGACCAATAGGAGCGGAGCAACGCGGGTAAAACCGCGGGGCACAGCTAGTATACAATAATACACACTTATTGCAAGTGTGAGTGTAAGTATTATTTCAAGTGTAAGTACAAGCGTGAATAAATTATTGTGTTTGAGTATTATTGCAAGTTTATATTGTGAGTTATCATATAATAATACTTACACTCACACTTGTTGCAAGTGTGAGAGTATTATTTCAAGTGTAAGTACAAGCGTGAATAAATTATTGTGTTTGAGTATTATTGCAATTTTATATTGTGAGTTGTCACTCACCGCATCAGATATTTGCACAGGTACGACAGTAAGCATGGCGGCGTCATATGCACAACCGAGCGCGTTACACGCGATACATTGCACGATGCCCGCGTGACGCTTTTCAGCACGCTCCATGTATAATTCTGAGTCTGTATGGAAAATTAGAATATAAAATTTATATTCATGGTTTATTGGAAATAGAAAAGTTTAAAATTTTTAAGTAGCGAGAAAATTTAACACTACATTAATACAGATAAAGCAAACAAACATAGATAACATTAAAATATTCAGTGCAATGGAAGAATTTCGTTTTCTCGAAAACTTGTGAATACCACTTTAGAGCATTATTTCATAGAAAGTATCGTGAAGGTATTGTATAAAAATATACAATTTTTTTTAATAATTACAAACATAACGTATAATAATTATAAATATAATTTATAAAAATGAACAGTAACGTATTAATTTCACATTGTTATATTATCCAAAATGATATACTAATTACAGTGCGATCAAAAATATCAACGATATTATGAAGCATTAGGTAATAAGTGGTGAAACCTTGCGTTCTGAAATAAGAACGCGAGGTTTAATGCACCATAGGTCGCTTATGGTTAACATATACCACTTCGTGTATTCAGCAGTATATAATCCGTTCCCTCTAACCAAGAAAAGCTTATATCTAATACACTGGAGATTTCAGTATGAACATTAACTTGTAATAAGAAAATATGACGTTAAATAACGCCTGTATGTTTTTTTATCCCTTTCACACCTAACTGGGCAAGTGGGTGTGAAAGGGATAAAAAAACATACAGGCGTCATTCAACGTCATATTTTCTTGTTAAAAGTTAATGTTCATACTGAAATCTCCAGTGTATTAGATATATTAAGCTTCTTGCCTCCAACCCACTCCTCACTTACCAGTAGTATGAACTCCTTTCCCACTCACAATCTGCGCGTTCAACAACCAATGCACCATCGGTGCTGGTTGTCCATACAACCTGCCACACGCCACTCTAGCACTGGCCCCTTCAGACGCGTTCACACTACCCACAGAACCCTCCCAGTGTGGTGGTTGGAGGGCTATGGCTTTCCATGATCGACGGATGCCGTTCGCTGAACAGGAGTATATGCCCTAAATAGAAGAAGATATGGTAAAATGAAGAAAAAAACTTGACGGAATACAGTGGGGTTTTGGTCGGTAGGAATCCGACATAACCCACGGCCCTTTCCCCGGAGGCCGTGGGTATCTATGCAAGATTTCCCCACTTAAAAAAAAAGGTATGACCTCTATCTCGATGGGTATGACTTATTTAATTTATTGAAGGACACATCCATAATATGTTTTATCCAGCTGGGATTCACACATCAACACACATTGAACAATTCCTAGTTAAGTTCTACCTCACAACAAAGCAAAAAAAAAGAACATAATAGAATCCGTATGAAATATTTGTATCTTAAATATAATTCGACTCATAAAAAGCTACTAAGACTAAATTAAAAATTAAAATAACATACCTATAACTTATCTGTTTGTTTAAACTGTTATACACATACATACAACTAACGAATATACTGCAGTCATCTCTATTTTATGTTCACATTTTCTATGACATAGATCAAGTACGAAGAAATTTTATACACTAAGTATTGATACAATTTCATTGAATATCCTTTAGGAAAAATTTCGTGTTCGTATTTGCCAACATTTCAACTATATTACATAGAAGATACGAACTACTCCACATAATAAATAAATTACAGTTATCCGGCAGTAACTACTATGAAAGTACTTCCATTTTATCGAAAGCATAAGTTAATCTAATCTAGTCTGTATTGAAAATGATGGCCTAACTTCTGAGAAGTTCAAGCGAAATATGAGCTGATCTGTGATTCCGCATCGAATCAATACTAAACAGAACTTCAAGACCTCTTCGGTATAATGGTTACTGAACTTTTACAAGGACGTGACTATAGATAAGAAAACATTAATTTTAGTACCTAAGATATTTGCCTTACAACTTATTGTTAAAAGACGAAAGACAATTAATTAGTATTTAGAAATAATTTTAAAGCAAATTCATAATCCAATTTCACGTAAACACGCTATTACACATTCCCAAAAGGGACCTTTAAAAATATTTGTTAAATAAGCACAAATAATTACAGCATGTAAATATACGCGCATAAATCACAGCTTAAAAGGTAAGCCATTTTACGCATCCCATTATAAGAAAGTCCCTCCATCCTTAAATTAATTACAGTCACAACGTTTCAAATCCCTGAAATAATGTCATCAAATGTGGAACGTTGCAATCGTTTAAATCCGCTTAGAGCGAAATGTCAAGTGCTCGCAATACGAGTAAATAAAGACATGCTCCGAAATCGGCTTAAATCTTCCACGCGCTGAGAAATCTTGAGTTTCCTTATGAGGAAGTTATTATTGGGATTAGGAAATATCATCGAAAACTTGTTTAGTGCCTGCTACAGTGCGCATCGGGTGAGATGCATCGACCAATTAAAACCATTGTATGCTAGAGATCATACCGTAGCAATTGGCTCTCATCTGCCAGATCGACCACTTATTAGAACTTTTCTTGTACCAATGGTCTTTGCACTTTCTAGAAGTTTATTTTGTTTAATGTTCGTGACAAAATTTGTCTCATAAAATTTTGCACCTACCATTTTTGTTCAAGTTTTACGACCAACATACTACCGTTTACAGACAAATTAGTATCAAATTATTCGTTCGCATTTCGCATTCAAAATAGACCTCATAAATTTCATTCCTTTTTCGTTTCTTCCAGTGAAGTCTACGTCATAACGTTAAAACTTTTTCATTAAAAAACTGTTTAGTGAAGTTCCTACAGTGTCTTTCAAAATCGATCCCTTTCAAATGACACATGCAGATAAATTCAGTTTAGTTCGACGAAATAAAGTGGGTGTTTAAATTGTACATAAACGAAAATGCGATACAAATAATATTATGAAATCGTACAAACAGCATTAAATACAAAGACGAGGCTTTAAAACTCTTGTTATAGAAAATAAAAATAACGAAATAACATTTCTATTCATTCGCGCAAAGTATAGTATAAAAGTACCCGAAAATTTCACAAGAAATATTTAAGACGGCCTTATTCCTGTCAGTAAAACACGTGTCTTGACATTTTGCCTTAATATCGCCTGCGAGTTCTTCTAATTGAGTAATATATATATTACGAGGCCCAGTGATGAAATATATATATGTATATATATTTCATCACTGGGCCTCGTGATTTGGTCCACGTGATTTAAAATTTCGAAAAGAACTGCATTACAAGAGAAAATAAAAGGGGAAAAGTCTTACCTCGTTTTCTGAGGTAAAAGGAGAAATAGTAAGGGCATGTTCATGTCTTTTCGGTAAGCTTGGTGAGCCTTCTTTAGTCCAGGTGACTTTAGGAGGAGGTGTTCCAACTACTCCGCACCATAATCGTAGAGATTCGTCCGGTCGAACTGGCATTGTTAATACATCGTTATCTTTTGTACCGACGTAGTCTTCCGTTTCTAGAAACCTGTGGAATATTGCATTATTGGATAATCCGTATAAATGTAGAAATCTATTAGTCTAAAAAGGATATAAATTTTTTCTCATACTTATTGACCAACACACTAAAAATACAAAATCAGGTTGGTAAATACGATAAACTCATAATCAAATAGTTATTTATTCAATTAGACGTCTTCTAGAAGCACTTTTGAATCGCCATAATATAGTTTTATCATTTACCACCGATTCTTAAAGCAGCATTTTACCTGTTTTTACAAGAAGGAAGTCTATAGTCAATTTGTATAATATAAAATTGGACAAATCACGATAGCAGCACTCTTTAACACAATTGATTAATTATATAAATCGATACCGAACAATATATTTTACAAATACAAAAAGATTCACTTATTCCTTGATGCCCTGTTTATTGTTAGGTCATACTAAAGTCCAGGAGGAAAACTATGTTTTTGGATAAACATAAACAAAGTTCCCATTACGTGTTCCAATTTCCCGTAAGCTTATTTCGCAATAGAATCCTTTCAGGAAGATCAACACTTTATGTTTAATTTATTAGATGGTCACTAAGCTAGCGTAAATGAAAACAAACAAAATTGGACCCTCAATTTTTGGAGATGAAGCCTTTATAAAGAATATGACACGGAATTCTCTAAGTTGGTTATACGTATTACCCCTGTATCCTTATATAGCCGGTTAGTCTGTCAGTCAGTCTGTTTTAGTTGACAGCTGTCTTATCATTTAAATATCTAAAGAATTATTTAACTATTCTCCTACCTTATCAGATATTAACTCTGCTAACTATTTTTATGCTAATAAAAATATTAATAAAAAACTCCCTGAGAACGTCTTAACCTTGACGTGGAATTCTTAGAAAAATTCTAAAACTTGCCAACAAGAAATAACTTTTGCTGAAATATATTTTACCGACGCAATTTGCAGGTGCTTTGATGTATGGCGACAAAATTCTAAAACATCGAGCACGGCCCATAAAGTTTATATTTTTATATGAAAATCTGATCATCCCTAAGAAAACACGTCACAATAATCTTTTTAGGCAAATTAGTATGCAGGTCACCTCGGGTAAAGCTATTACCGTCGCTCATAAACACTTACAATCCCGCAGTTCACGGGGTTTGCGAAACATAACATTTAGATAAAATAAGTGATAATAATAAAAACGTTATTGAATGTCCTGTAAATTAATAATTATAATTATTTTTTTTTGTAATGTATTAGAAAATTGGGAAAGAATTTCAATGCCGTAAGTTTCATATACATAATGATGTCAAATATCACATTTTTACATATGTATTTGTTTAAATATAAATGTGATTTAATAAAATGATTCCAAAATAAATAATGTTATACATATTTTTAAAAGTCTGTTTGTGTGTATAGTGTATGAGTGAGTGCGAGTTGTCTTGCGTGTGTATGTGTGAGTTAAATCTTGCGCATATTGACGTACGAATGTTTTTGTGAAGAGATTGTGTTTAAGATGTATGTATGTGGGTGCGTGTGTAAAGCGCGTCACACACGGTGAAGATACTATAATATATTATCTTAAGATACTGTAATATTTTATATTACAGTATCTTAAGGTATCAGCGTTCTGACCATCATTTTTCTTTTTGTCATTGCGTACTAAGACCCCTGTAGAACCACCATCCTGTTAAAAATGACCCGAAATTTTGTGGGTCACCGTGTGTGACGCGCTTTATGGCTTGTTACATTTTAGTCATTTGATCTTTCCACAACTCACCTAACCCCACCATTGCCCTCATGCTGCACTCTCAAGTAGGTCCTCTCAGGGAGGTCTACACTTTGCCCACTCAACTCATTTGTGGCAGTACATCCGTATGTACCATCGTCAGCTGCTGTCGCGTTGTGGATTACAAGTACTCCATAGGGAGTGTCTAATTGTTTCCTTGGACCCTAAGAAAAAGCATTTTGGACAGTCAGTTCTAACTCTAGTTGTCAATAATAATGAATTCGTAATATGTTTGAGTTAGATATTATCAAATATTATGATAGTGAGTCGGTAGATGTACAATTTTATTTTGCTCAAATATAAAGTATCTAATAAGATGGTATAAAATAAACACTTCGATAGCAGAAAAACAATAAATAAAATTAAAATTAAATAAGGAAACGTATCCACTTATAAATATTAAACGTAAGTATTGAAAGAACAAAATTGTATGGATCAATCAAGTGCAATTTTGTCTAATTTTTAACCTAAACGTTTAAATTCAGAAAATAAGTACAAACGTTAATGTTGAGCAATTCTTGACAAAATACTACAATATATACAAATGATACAAATGAATTATTAATACACATCAAACAAAAACAATTGCACAATTAAATTGCAGTTCATGAAGAATCATTACATAATGAATTATTAATACCTTTCCATTTTCTTTCCACCAGCTCAGAACAGCAGGGGGTTCGGATATCGGCTCCTTACAATGCAACACAATTGTGTTGTAAAGAGGCGCTGTTATCACTCGCTTTTCTGCTGTATTCTGGCTCAAATCTATCCTGGCTATTGAAAGCTTCGCAGGTATTGAGACCAGACTTATCGCGCCGTACCACACCACGCACTAAAAATAATTTATATCATTAATGAGGGAATTAAATCGTATCTACTGGTTATTCAGATCGTAATTATTTTAAAATTTGGGAATGTTCAATGTTATGCCTCAGTCATAAACTAGACGAAAATATCATTTTCATAACGTGAAAAAAACACAGCTGTTATGTGCTAAACAGTAAAGTGATTTATTTTTCAGCTACAAAATTTCACGAAATCAAAAAAAAAAAATAACGCTCACAAAATTTATGTGTAGATAGCAGAAATAGATAGAACAGAATAGCAAAACTTTTTATTAATTGGATAGAATTCAAAAACGTAGCAACACAATGAAAATATTCCGGAAATACCGTCAGCTTTTAAATTAGAAAAAGGAAAAGTGTATATCCAGCAAAAAGTTTGCACATAATTGGAACTATAAGCGAACCCGTTGCTAGACTATATAAAATGAAATCATGTTCGGGAAAAATTGGAAAATTCTACCTACATCCCGACTTAAAAGGATTCTTTATTGGAACCAGTAACCTGAGTTCGGTTTCAATTCGGACATTCCTGTCATCGTTCTGGCGGACAATCGATCGAATGGACATCACAAGCAATCGGTGGCTTCGGTCAATAACTTACACAGACGCTTATATTGGCTACACATTTAATATCTCAGCTGAGACAAACTTTGGAATGCATAGCTTCGAGGTGCTTCTGTCTAAAATTGGGAAATTGCCCGTTGTGATCACAATACCATTTAATCATATTCTATATCAAAACTATGAACTTACAATAAATAACCTGACATATAACAGTCCTTAAATTAATAAAAAAATAACAGAAAATTATTAAATAGTTTGTCACT
>CAJQZN010016135.1:0-26444 GCA_907164685.1 Colias eurytheme | reverse complement strand
GGTCTGGTCAAATACATACAGGTAGCTTTGCGCTAGCTCTCTAGCTAATAGATAAGCAATAAAATTATGTTTTTATGAATTAATATTTTGTTCAGGGAATAAAGTGGTAACACTAATTTTGAATTTACCTTATTGTTATTAATATCTTAATAATGGTTTACTGTTTAATTTTATTATTTTATTAAGTATCGAATGTTATCATAATAAAATTATTATTGATATACATAATGTTGTTTAATTTCAGTAAAATAAACTAAATCCTGTTTTGTTCTTCCTTTTCCGTGTACCACTTTTTCCCTGTGAGAATAAATGTATGTTTACATGTGTATAGCAATATTGTAGTGTTAAGGGCTTGGTCTAGTAGTGCAAACAAATGCATCCTGTCATCCTATATGTAAATAATACAAATGTACTAAGGGAAAGTTGCTCCACTTAATTTTTAAAAATTAAATCATTCGTATAATTTAATATTCGAATAAGTACCAAAAATGACAATTTGAAACAATTTTCGTGAAAATTACACCGGGTGATTTTTTTTATCAGTACACAAAATTTGCGAATACTTTCTATTGATATCTTCAACTTCATGTTTATATAACTGATCAACTTTTACAAAGAAATTTGGACGAAATATAAAAAAAATAAGCTTTCCATACAAAATGCATAACTCTATACATTTTTTTCGACCTAAGTTTCTTAGTGAAAGTTGTTCAGTTTAACTAATAAAACGGATAAACAAATTTTGTATTTAATAAAAAAAATGTAATGTTTGTGTTAAAAAATTATAAAATAGAATAATACGCAAATGAAAACAAAATATATTTATTTCTGACTAGCTTCCGCCCGCGACTCCGTCCGCGCGGATGTCAGTCTTCGCGTCTTCTACAGATTTATTATATTATGTATAATATATAGATTTATATTGATAAACCTAATAAATCTTTTGCTAGCATTCTGATGCTTTATAGGTTGCACTGGATTTATCTCTTTTTTTTCAATCGCTTGAATGATATAGGATGGGTCCTTGATGGGCATCGAATGCTGAAGTCTCGAATCAATCAATTCTGACAGTAGGCAATTTATGTAAAATCCAATAATGGTCCATCATTTTATTTTGCCTAAACGTTACATACTTTTTTATATATTCTATTTTATATATTCTATTTTTAACGAATGATTCACTCCAGTCCAAACAGCAAATAAGCAGACTTCTGCTTCTGCAACGTTTAGTTGTCCCTGAATTTGGAAAAAATAGTCATGATTCTTATCTATGACAAAAGTGTTATTTTTTGCATTGTATTTCAAATATTAAATTTTTTTTAACCGCATCTTCCGCATTCATGTCTTTTGCCGTAATTAGACATTTAACTTCTACTAGTCCCATTTTCCCTTTTTGATATGGGAGTGTATAAAGTAAATTTTTTAGATATTTCTCGTTATACTTTTAAAAAGTTATTATTGTCATTTTGCTCATTAGGTAAAGTAATTTCGATATCAGTTTTAAGTTTTTTGATACCTGCAATAATAACGTCATAATCGCCTGCACATACTTATCGATTACACCCTGTATACAATCCACCATCCACATTTATAATGTTTTCCTGTCCTCCTCTCCTTTACGCTGTTCACCGATACATTTTAAATGAGTAAATCTGCTACCACTGAAGGATGTTTCATTGTGATCAGCAAATTTTCACCACTGTTGTCGATTATTTGTTTTTCATTTTTAATCAGCAATCATCAGTTTTGTTTTTTGCAGATTGGTGATGTACCCTAACAATACGTCGAAAAGGGAAAGCATCAACGAATTATCGTTTTCGTCCTCTTTTTTTATTCTTCGCGTCTCTGTTACTTCTGTTTGTTTAGTTCTCAACCCCACTGAATTTTGATGATGTGATGATAATCCATTCGTTTTAATATTGGTACTTAGAGTTGGTAGACTAAACTAGAAATGGTGGACTAAATTTGTCAGCGCGTCTGTAAGATCAGAATATAAAACCAACATCCTGTATTTAAGTTACAAAATTAATAATCAAACAGCATGCCGCTACGTTGAAAATAACTAGAAGAAAAAATTAAAACACCTCGGCATATAGGTAATTTTGGAGTAAACAAATCATTTTCCCCGTATGGGGATTTCCCCGGATGAACTTGGGGAGTTCAAGTTCTCAATACAAGTTTATATTATATTTCGTATTTCTCAAACGAAAAATAAACATTTTTAGAACTTCAAAAAAATTATATTATAAGAAAATTTATGAGCTTACTTTAGTTTTAAAGAAATATACATCCCTTTACTGACACCCCGTAAAATAAAGAAATTGTTGCCAATCACCTTTGCAATCTATTTGGTTTCATTAACTTTATGTTCGAAGATAATTTTTTTTCTAGTAGTTACACGCGTATTTTTTTCGTTTATTTTCCATATCGAAATCAAATGTTTAAAAATACGAATATTTGCACAAAACTAAGATAAAAATAATCAATTAACAAAAATATTAAATTTAATGAAGTAGAGCAACTTTCACTTCGGTATGAAGAAAAATCGAGCGTAGAGCACACGTCAGAACGCTCCGGCCCAAGGAGCGCGACTAAAGAAATTCGCTAGGATTTTTCCTTACTATTTTAAATATTTTTTTAATATTTAAAGAATTATCAAAATTAAAAAAAAAAATTTTTAAAGGATTAATACTCATTGGTCTTCAACCAACTCGAATAAATTAATGGAAAAAATAACTTTTAGCAGTATTTATCAATCGATTTTGTAAGGCAAAAAATGGGAAATTTAATGAATTTATAACGCTCTAATTAAGAAAATCATAAGTTTTTCGGCAATTGTATTCAGCAGTTTTTAATAACGACTATATAAGGATAATAATGCGCTGATCACATTGTGTAAATTGTAATCGGTTGCCACGTAGTGAGTGCACAAACTTAGCTCGAAATGATTTTGGGGGAAAGAGACTTATCTTGAAGGCCTGATTAAGGTAACATAAAGTAACTTTATAAATGTGAAAAAATTCACGCGCATTGCGTATATAACACTAATTGATAAACAAGAAAAAAAAATTCAGTTTATCATTTCATTAGCCGGGAAAAAATTGTCAAATAACTTGTTGAAAACGCAATTTTGCTAGACTGCAGCCTTAAGATTTAACTAATTATTTATTAAACAATTTGTTTTTCATTATTGTCCATATACATCTGAGGATTATAAATATTACCTGGTCGTTTATTTCATAACTACTACAACAAAGTCTAGTAAAATGTAATAAAAAAATCACAATACAAAACTTTGAATTTACTCAGTGTAATAAAACATGTTTTTGAATTTGGGAAGACATATATTTGGGAATGGGTAACGTCATTTCTTTATTATTTTTATGAATTAGTATAAATGTACTTAAATTTTGAAGAAAAGCAATGCAGGTACTTCTAGTCCAATATAATATGCAGTTTATTTTAATGTTAATTATTTTTCTCCAAATAATATTATTTTAATTTCAGTACCTCAGTCTACGAAACTATTAGTCACTTCAGTTTAAATAACTTACATTTTGACACTGATTGATTGCTTTTTCATTTTTAAGGGGATTACTATGGTCAAAACCGGAAAACACCTTATACATATTGAATTTTGTTGAGGAAACTGTTGGTACGATTGTCTTAAAAAAAATATATGTGATACTCAAGGATATAATTAAAAAAGTGTATTGTTTACTTTTCAGTTTAGAACGGCCTAAACATAAAAAAAATACATAGAAATCAACCCCTTTTTGAACATAAAACGCATTTTGTTAGGAAAACGGCTACATATTTATACATGAAATTTATACCAAAAAATATGTTATGATATTTGTAACAATTTGTATTGATTGTTTTTTCAATTTTCATTATTATCGTTAAATTATCAAGAAAAAACTCGAATTTATAATAAAACCCACATAAAACCTCACCTCTATTGCATATTTTCGACGAAATTTGACGGTGTCAGTTCGACTCGGACGGGGGACTGTACGTGCGGTTTTTTTTGCAAAATAACGCTAAAATTCACCGAATTGAATGTTTTGTTAAATTAAACCAGATTGTAATAGGTGTACATGAGCAGTTCATGAAATGAAAGTTAAAAATAGGTATGTAAAGATATAAAAATCTGTTTGTAAATTAGTTTTGTTTTTGAAAGGCGTCATTGAATAATATCCAGTGTTGATAATTTTTGACAGTAAAATATTATCAGAAAACACATACCTATAAAACAGTAACCAGACTTTCCCTGTGCCTTGAATATTTTTTAAAAAAGATTAATTGCTGTTCTATCGTATATTTTAAGGGTCCAAAACAATCCAAAGCCGGGAGATACTGTCACAAAATTTTGGGTCATTTGTAACCGGATGGCGGTTCTACAGTGGTCTTAGTACGCAATGAAAAAAAGAAAAATCATGGTCAGAACAGTGGTACCGGCAGACTAGTCGCGTGGGCGTTAGTCGAACTCGTCGGATAAATTACGGAAGGCAAACGATTTGTAACACAAAAATTTTAAGATTTACCGATAGCCCATAAAAAAGAAGTAGGCGGTAGTGTCATGCCATACTTTTCCGGTGTAATTTACAGCCTACAATACCGACGTGAATGCGTTGATTTAAAAAAAAAATCAACCATTTGTACCAGGCTAATTTTTGCACAGGTAATCATCGTCCAGTAGCCATGTATGAAAATCGCCATGCCATACTTTTCAGACAGTTCCAAATGGTCGCCATACCGCCGAAAATCAGCAATTTTTTTTATATTGTATAAAATCATTTAATTTTATATTATTGTATAAAATCGTAGGAAAGTCAAAACTGACATAAACGTATAGCAACATTTTTAGCCGACGCCATTATAGGACGAAATTCTCAATTCAACTGAATTTTTTGTTGGTTCCGTTACCTCCGCACTTTTAACTGGGTGAACCGATGATTTCTTCTACACTAATATTATAAAGAGGAAAACTTTGTTTGTTGGTTTGTTTGATTGTAATGAATAGGCTCATAAACTACAGGACCTATTTTAAAAATTCCGTTCACCATTCAAAAGCTACATTATCCACGAGTAATATAGGATAGGTTTTATCCCGGAAATTCCACGGGAACGGGAACTATGCGAGTTTTTATAGATACCGACATAACTAACACTGTATTCTTTGTACGGAAGGTATGACCCATATCAGTCATAGTCATAGGCTCTGGTAACTTCAGTCGCAGGAAAATCACTCATTTTGTAATGTGTTCAAAGATAAACAGTAGAAAAAAAACTCAGTTTAAAACACATTATAATATTTTTGATTTGAAGCTGCTATATAGTCGATAAATAGGCACCAAACTCTTAAAGGGGTTTAATATTTTAATGTTTAAAAATCGAAACACATTTTATTTCTCGTCCTCATTTCAAAGACGTAAGGGATTTAAAAAATTAACCCCGAACTAACTACAAAATACATAACAAGTCGAAAAAAACGTGATTTCTTGTCCGTTCCCCTATTTTTTTTCGGTGTGTGTAGGTTGCATGCATATATTCCTACTAGGTATGAAGAGATATACAGAGAACGCTAAATACATTTGCCTGGTCACCATTACCATTCGATACACCATGACATGGTAGAGGCCGTTCTATAGAATTACGTCAAATAATGTACTCCATCTTTTATATCTCTGTAGGTGAGATGTTCTCCACCCTAGCCATCATCAGGTCTCCAGAATATAGTAGAGTCCGTGTTGAATAAAATTAATTTCTAAATCGGTGTTTTCTTAACTGTTCCCCACTCTAGAACTTATAATTACTTGCTTAGTCATTTTAAGGTCTCCAGAATGGGTCATGTAGTAGAGACTTTGCTTATAACGGTTAATGTTGAAAGATGAGTCTTACTACATTACATTTACAACATACATAGTACACAATATTTATTATTCATAAATGTAATATGTTACTGCCTCTCAGAGAAAACATAAATTAGGTAGAAACCAACTAACACATTACGATACAATACGATACAGTATACAATTCCATAATCTTTGGTCACTTTTACTTCAACAACGATGTATATTTATAGAGGGCGGTTAAAAAAACAAATTCAAATGTAGTGACAGAATCATTAAGGTCGTTGAACCGTGTAATTGCCTTAATCTAAAAAATCTATTCATATTTTTAACCGACTTCAAAAAAATGAGGTTTTTTATGTATGTACTTTACACCGACTACTCCGAGGTTTCTGAACAGATTTACGTCACTCTTTTTTTTTGTGATGCGGGGTGTCGGTGCCAATCTCTAAGCACTTAGTATGTATTAAGCCCGTGCACCGGTCACCGACATCAAACCTATTTAAAAAATAGCACATCTAAATAATATGTAGTTATTAATAATATCAAATCTTTTTTATTTTTTACTTTTCCGTTTTTGAAGTCGGTTGTTTTTAACATATTTTATTTAAGAAATATGTAATAGATATCTTATACTTATGTAATATAATAAATACAGTTAAAAATTATACAAAAGATGTATAGATCAAAAATGAATAACTATTTTTCATTTCTAGGTATTTCTGATTTGTTTACAACGTTTAAAATCGGTATTACAGCTTGTTGGTAATGTTCCAGATATACTATTTGTCACTTTAAAAAATAATTCAATTTTAGTGTTAAATAACCCAAACAAAACATATTAGAAAGTTAAACCGGTGAATTATGTAAGTAGTAAAATTTCTCTTTGTGTCATTTTTCTTATTTACGTTCATGATCATTAAGTTCATGATTATAATTATAGTTTAAAATAATATTGTCATAAACTAAGGTAGTATTTTCATAAATGGATCGGAACTTAGTAAACATTAAAATACATACATCTAAATGGACAGATAATTATTTACTTTGTAGCCAGTAGCAAATCAAAACAAAGATAATCATGCTGTATATTAACTAAATACCTTCAAATACTGTGAAATATTAATATTTCCAATTTTTCAAGTAACGCTTCCAGCCTTTTCAAACATTTTTTGAGTGTGAATCTTAGAACAAATACTATTGAAATTAAAATACGATTTTGATACTTATGAATAAAACAATGGATAGATCAATTTTAATTATGATGCTACGAACTATTAAGAACAAATCGTTTTTTTTTAAATTCATCAGTCTTTTATTTCTTTAGATTAATAGACCGAGGCTTATCTAGGATAATTAACTTTACTAAAATACTAGCTGTCCTGGCAAACGATGTCATACCTTTCTCTTATCACTTAGGAGTATGAAATGTGCGATTTATAGACCTACCCGACATGCACACAGAATTTCATGAGAATCGATGCAGCCATTTCGGAGGAGAATTGTTACTAACATTGTAACACGAGAATTGTACATATACATATAACAGGTTACATTTCAACAGTTATTAACAAGAAATTATATTATTCCATTGCTCTTAAGAAATAAAAATACTTTTAAAAAATGTTCCGAGAGCTAAGAATGTGTATTTAATTAAATAAGTATGTATTTTATTTCTATAAATGATAATTTAGTACCTAAAAAGCATACATTCCTATTAAAACGTACCTATAGTTATTACCTTATAATATTACAAGTTAAAACTACAAGCATTATATTTTGTATTTAATTAATTTATTTCGTGAAGAGTTTCGTTTTTATTAATAATCGTAAGTGTTCAGCTTGTCATATCACAATGTAACGGATAAATAAATTTAAAGATAATGCATAATAATATTCAAAAATATATTCAGTGTGGAAATTTTCGATAGGTCCTGGAGAGCCCTTTTAATTTTTTTAAATTTTAATTATTTCTATTCCCGAAGCAAGTGAATTTTCGAAAATCTTTGAATGCAATTTTATTTATTTTAAAAAATAAAGGAATTTTTTTTTCAGCAAAATTCGCTGTCCAATATTTGAAGTACTTTCCCTTCAGGGCCTATTGAAAATTTCCACGCTGCATAACGATAATATGTATAGTAGAAGTTACAATACCTCGATATAAAGCTTCTAATTTTATTTTATTACATTAAGCTAATTTGTTCCATATAAATAAGACTAATTTAAGTTATCTACTTTTGTTTAATCCTTTATATTTTTCGAATGATAAAAATTACATTATTTAGAATCGGTCCTTTGTGATTATAAACAAATAACAAGCAATATTGATGAAGAAATAAATGTATCTTAAGTCTTAACAATGTAATTATTGTCTATGTAAAAATATTCATGTTTAAGTGCTACATTTCGATTTGAAATGATGTTTATTATACAAAATAAAATTATGATGATGAGAATATGGTTTATTTTATTCTCTTTGAATGCGTAAAACTGTAACATAGAGTATAGACCATAGTTTGTTATAAAAGTGATGTAATAATTTTATAAGCATCCTAATAATAATGTTTACACCACGATGTTTTATTACAGCAAGCTCGCAGTGATCCAGAGTTGATTGTCTATAAATGTAACAATAATGCCATTCTTAACACTTATGGACATTTTAATTGTACCTGAGTTGTTGTTTGGCGCCGGGCCAGGCATTCCGATGGAGGAACATATTGCATTAACTAAAAGTACTCAGTTACTTTTGTATTCGAATTATCTTGGCCTTTCCACAATGAGAAAATCCGTCACGAACGTGTTGATAGCTTGAGATATATCTTCGGTACGCATATATTGCGAGCCGAAATATATTGTAACATGTGGTGTTGGATAGTAACTATATTATTTTTGAAGAGGTCGCAAAGTTTGAAGGTTGGCACCAAGGGTTCGGATTCATAAAAATCCTTGATGAATTGTGAGTGTCGTGGCACTTAAAATAATCGGCGAATTAGTTAGTATATTTTTTAACTTCGTTTAACTATTTTAAATATTTTGAAATGTGATTTGATATTGAAGTTATAAGTAAGTACGATTACCAACTGTGTGGCCATTAGAATTGGGAGGGTTGCCGCTTATTGCTTGTAGATCATCAATCGATTGGGATCTTTATGTAGGGACGACTTATAAAGTAGGTAAAGGAAGAAGAAACATTTATTCAACTCCTGCACATAACAAAATACATACTGACACATACTACAAATGTTAATAATAGATGTTCATTTCAATTTGCTTCCACGTTGTCTAAAATCAATTTGTAACCAACCTGTTTGGGCAGATGATATATGGTACAAGTTCATACAAAACAAAGTCAAGAGCCTCGGGCGACGTTGGCCTATCGCCACGGACACGTGGGGCGGGCGTCAGGAAGCCCGCGACGTAAACATGCCTATTTGCACAACTGATCTTGGCCAGATCTTGACCCATTAACACGAGAGCCGATGTCAGAGCTGTGTCGCCTTATGTATTTTTAGCCGGCAAGCGGGAGCGGGGTTCGATCGGAACAGTGTTCGCGCTTCGGCGCCCGCGGGCATTCCGTAGGCTCGCTGCGCGGCAGGACCATGATCTCGGCAAAATGACCACGCGCGGGATCAGGCGGAAGAAGTCGTCGCTGTCAGAAGTGAAAGTCGCGGTGGTCGGCGCCCCGTCCGTCGGGAAAAGTGGTACGTGAGTGACAGTGCGAAACATTTAATGGATCTGTGTTTAGCTCCAATATCTATTATTTAATTTGACAAAAATTTACAAAAATATTTATGTGTTTTGTTTTTGGTAAAATTCTCAATAGTTGACTTATTTTATTAAAGTTTCATGGAACAAAAGTTGGTTTATTTTGAATGACTTAGCTTGGAGAATTTTTAATGCATAAATTAATTGAAAATTAAAATTTCATTTGTTTAGAACAAATGAAATTTTTTCTAATTCTAAAAAACAAATGTATTGATAAATCAGGAAGTGAAGAGTAGGTATTATTTATATTCGCAATAATAGCACACAATTAACATTACTATTTTATGTGATATAAAAAATTGTGGTATTTAATAATCCTACGCATTCTAACGACATCAATGCTAATACAAAAATAAAACGATGAACTACAAGTGTCTCAAGGTCCTGAATATTTTCCAGATTCTATTTAATGTTATGTTTTAAATTTTAATACGATAATACCTATAACGCTGCTAATGATGATTGGCGTACTCACTAAAAATATAAATAAAATGGCATGTGTTTTCCGTATGTACGAAGTACCGACTAATGCTTTCAGATTAAGATGTCTTTACTGTCAGTGTAGTTAATCTTTGACAAGTTTTTTTTTATATCGTTTGGGCTTTAACTACCTACTGAAAATTACTATCTATTTATTTTTTTGGATAAAAATTTTCGATTAAATTTTCTATACCTTTCTGCTACTTGCTGAAAATACAATATTTTGTAAAAATTATAATTTTAGTATTAGGTATATATTCCGTCCCAATTTATGTTGATTCATAATTAATTCTTATCAACTCGTCAATAACTAAGCGGTAGCAAATTAATGAATATTGGAATTACTGTTGATGCTAAAATTTATATATTCAACTTTATGTAAAATATAGCAGTTTGCGCATGGTTTAAGCATTTCAATAGCATTTTTGCTTGCATTGCGACTTGCACTATTCGTTACTTACCTACTACCTTATTAGTTATTACCTACGTATATTTTATAGTATTTTATATTATACAACTAGCGGTTTGCTTCGGCTTAGCCTGTGGTACATGTTTACGTTTTCTCTCCATAAGAACCATCCACGTACTTCAAGGAATTTTATAAAATACTAGCGGCCCGCCCCGGCTTCGCCCGTGGTACATATGAAAAATAGATTTTGGCCGATTCTCAGACTTACCCGATATGCACAGAAAATTTCATGAGAATCGGTCCACCCGTTTCGGAGGAGTATGCAGACTAACATTGTGACACGAGAATTTTATATACCTATGTATAAGATAACGAAAGCGGTCCAGCCGTTCTGAAGTTTTGCGCTTACCAACACATTTGGCTATTCATTTTTATTAGAGGTATAGGTTAGCCACGATTTGGTTTGCGCATGCGTACATTAATCAAATTCAAAGTAAATTCTTCAAAATACCTTAGGTAGGTAAATTTATTATAACAATAAAACATTCAACAAAATCCACTCTGTAATTTTGGCTTGAAAAAGAGAATTTTATTATTTTTTTCGTGGATATATGTATAATTTATACTGATATACAGGGTGCCCCACTATTGGTATACTAAGCGCGAAGGGACTTGTAGTTTTGCATACACTGATCATGTAAAAAATACTTAAACAACAAAATTACGTCAAAAATTTTCGCAAAATTTTTCCTGAAAATCCATGTTTTCTTCTCTAGCTTCGCGCAGCCGGCATATACCGCTTCTCTAATGTGAACATTTTGTTTATGGAAACAATCTTAAACGACAGCTCACGTGCTGATGGCAAAGTTGGGCGGGTTGCTTGTTATGGGTGTACACATAGAGTTTTAAGAATTCATCTATTTGAAAAAATATGCGTCTGGAATTTTATAAGTATTTTTTACGTACTCAGCGTATGCAAAACTATAACCTCCTTTGAGATTAGTATACCCACAGTGGGACACCCTGTATATAAGTTATAGGGATCTCCATTCAAATATTGTACGGAACCTGTTTAAATGAACCCACTTTTTTACAAATGGTTCAGTCATAGGTAGATGTATCTATCTATCTAATACCTAGATGTTATTCAGTTATAATGTGTAACTATAATCCAACTAAAGTGCTCACGTTTGAAATACGTCAATATTCAAATGTGTAATACACAACAAAAATAAACACAAGCACATCGTGCTTTTTAATAAATTTAAAGAACAAATTACAGTGTTCTCATTTCAATCGTCCCATAATTTACCGCGGAATCGCCTCTCGTTTTCAGCGCGGTATATCAAATCGTAAGCCACAGCCCACGACCGTATCTACGTACCTACAGCAATGAATTTCAGCCACGTGGCCTGAACAACATTACTTTCAAAGATTTGCTCGATTCGGTTTAGTTTCGTTACGCATCTAATTTTGGCGCCAACAATGTTATTGGTACAAACTTTGATATGTATATGGGTCAGCGAGTATGAATTCCAATACACTTATGTTTCCCAATACATTTCATCGTAGGCGATAGCTGCTTGTGCAAGCAGTTATCATGTTATTTTATCCCAAATCTCATAATGAATTTCGTATACCTTCCTATAAATTATTATAGACACATAGCAACAAAACATCAGAATTTAATTTCTTACTCTTCGGTGAATTATCGGTTTAAATTCACGATGAAAAATAGTAAATTTAGCCAAGAATTGCGATCCAAAGATAAGACAATGGCACGTAGGTCGACCTTTGTTGTGCTGAAAATATCCCAAGAAACGTGAAGACTATTTGCGAGTATATTATGCTTTATCTAACCGGATTATTTCGTCATAGTCGTTAAAGTAGCATCACGTGTTAATATAGAGGAAAAGAATTCCCCTTAAATTTTCCAAACGGTCGTAAACCCACGTACGATGGTTTTAATACGGAGATTAAAAAAAAAACTATGTAACTGTTTTTAATAGCGGAACAAAAGAACCACCTATACAAATACCGAACCTATGACGTAGATATCTTAATATATATATAAATCTCGTGTCACAATGTTTGTCCTCAATGGACTACTAAACCACTTAACCGATTATAATAAAATTCGCACACCATGTGCAGTTCGATCCAACTTGAGAGATAGGATAGTTTAAACATGTAGATACCACGGGCGAAGCCGGGGCGGACCACTAGTGTACTATATAAATTGCGCATTGTATTTGGAAATTGCATTATGATAAATCCAAACTAGTTTTAATGTCACGACATACACGCTCCGGCACCAAGTGGACCAACACCGGGAAATGTACCACACTCTCAAAGAAAGTGGCCGTCAAATCTATACTAATATTATAAAGCCGAAGAGTTTGTTTGTTTGTTTGTTTGAACGCGCTAAACTCGGGAACTACTGGTCCAATTTGAAAAATAGACAAAACTGACATAAAAAATAGTAATTAATATGTTATATACTGGCCGGCAGAAAGTTTCTTTCTTTTTTTTCCGTCGAAAAGCTCATACTTAGTTACTACTTATTAAATTTCTGAAAACCCCTTTTCATCAGTTCTGTTTATTTAGTTACATTTCTGTAAATGTTTTTGTTACCATGATTATTTTCCGGATAAGCACGAGGAATGTATAGACAACTGAAAATAGTAATTACCTAATGAGAGCTTTGCATTTTGCACCATTCGTCACGTAGTTTATAGAGTTCAAGACATTTGTAAGTTTATAAATACGACCTGTTGTTTTCTAAACATTGGATAATTAAAGCACTTCTTTGTTTTAATACTTCACAATGGTATGCTGAACGCTGTCGTGTTGGATACATTGCTTTGATCTCATCACAGATATAATTACCGGGAAAATATACATGTACCTACTGTCTTTTTATCTTATTTTTGATTCTAGAATCGTGGTATAATTTTCGGCACTTACTATTAAATCATCTTGACTCACAAAATCTTAAATTAAGTTCTTTATTTATTGAATCAAATACGTGTTCTCAGATTATTTTTGACTCTACTTATTTTTCATATAATAAATATAATCTACAGCTATTATAACCAATTACAATAATGTTTTACAGAGATGTTGAGCTTCTTAAAGCTTTGTTTATTAATTAAAAATGTTTACATGGATTGCAATGAAAATTGTAATTTAGTAGAAACTTACGTCTATCTACTCATTTATTTGTATGTCAATCAATCCACCGCAAGCAAAAAGTGTTACACAAAATATTGTATTGGCATTTTAAAGTGAACTTTGACCTGACATCAAAGCTCTGTAACAATCTATTAGCCTATTTCCGTGAGCAGCTTGCGCCTTGTGAAAAAAATTAGTGCATGAATAAATAGGGATGTAAATCCACTGAACATAAACCCATGTGGATGCATTTGTCTGTCTGATTCAGTTTCGCGGGATAAAAACATTGATCCCAAAGTAGTTAGTGCATCTTTAGTTCCCAATCGTATTGTAATGGAATCATTTTACACCGTTTAATGGATTTTCGCTGATACATATCATAGATAATAATTAGCTAGGCATAATAATTAATATCTTATCAAAAAATTAAAAACGTTATTACGCCACCGTGTTTTATAATTTATATCAATATCATAGGAAATAGAAAGGTATACTTACTAGCGTATATCAAAGCATTGGATTTATACTCTCGTTGTGCTCACGTTATTTAATTAAAATGCTTTCATAGATTATTTCAAAAAATATTCATATCTATAATCTATATCTTTCATATAGTTACTGTAGTGAAAAGCTGTCGTGTCTGGTGTTACGGAAAAAATTGTAAAAACACAAAAACCTGATATTGGATACAGAAAATATTCGTTATTCTGTGTTTGTATAAGTTTTATGTGAAAGCTCTCTGTGTATTCTCGTTTTTTTTCTAATTCAATTTGAGAGTATTCTATTCTAATAAAATTCAGATATAGTGTACAATCTATAAATAACAATGTTCATATATTATTTGCTGTTACATTTAATTTGTAAAAGACAATAAGATAAGTAATATATTATATATTATTTTCTTCTCCGCCACGAAGTGTAAGGTGTCTCATTCGTGTAAACATAAGATATACTGGTCAATTAATTAACAAATGAGATCAGAATATTGACTGCGTTAGTGCCAAAGATCTTATTTATATAATAGGGACTGGTAAGATGACGTTTATCAGATATTTTTCGACAGCTGTATTGCCGCCTCTGCTGAAATTATTATATGACGAATTGTATACATCTGCATCTTATAATAAAAGTATTTTTGACTGGACTGACTCAATAAAACTATTGTCTGGATAGTTAAAAATGTATTTCAGAATATAGTCGTGGTTTAACTAGATGTAATCAATAGCTGAATATAGATTTGTGGACTAATTTTCTTCAATAAAAAGTCTGTATACGTATACTCGATACAGTTAGCTGAAAGCAGACGGGCCCTGAGTTCGATAGTGCATTGAAAAATATCGCAATATTCAAACTGGATAGAGTAAGCATGTCTTTTGTGCCTCAATAAAACAAATCAATACTGCCCATACTGCCCAACAAAAGGACACTGAGCCCAAACTATGAACATTGTTACCTACCTAATTTATATAATATGTTAATTGAACTGAAATTCTATGTAATAACATTGTTCCATATTAGGCTTCAGGATTACCGGTGCATATATGTAAACCCTGATGCGCATTGAATATCTATTGATCGTTTGAATCTATATCATTAATTAGTGGTTGGTAATAATAGCACGTATGCTGTTACACTAACCTACGCTATGAAACTGGAGACCGTAATTTTCGTACCTATACAATCTCAAGACTCGATGCATTGAATTTTGGTACTAATTAAGTCCAATTCCCTGAAAGATCCACCTTTTGTATTATGCTTTTATTATTTTACAAGTGCTGTCCGCTTAAACCAGAGTAGATTTCGTATATAATTTATTTCATCTTCAAAGCTAGTGCGTTCGCCTGAGTTACATTCGTACGGATATGTTTTATATTCGACATTTATTTATTTACATTATCAATTTTGCGCGCATGTTATTATAAATAATTCAGACGGTCTAAAAATTTTGAATCAACGCTTATGAAATGTTGAAACAGAACTTTTCAACTGTTGATCATTGTTTACATTATAGTTTGGTTTTTTAGTCTCACTTTTTATTTTTCTACAGCACTGACGGTACGATTTTTGACTAAACGATACATCGGAGAATACGACCACCAACAAGGTAACTTTATTTTTAGATTTACTACTTATAGTTCTATAATAATTAAAAAAAGAAAATAAATACAATAAAGAGGTTCTTTTAACACGTTCACTGCGGCACCTAAAATGCCAAACTTACCGTTGTTGCGGCATGTCTTCCATACTTCACATCGGCAAGTTCACCACTGTGCGTCATGAGCCATTTTTATCACATCGCACCTTCTGACTTTGAAGGTTAATAATTTCATGAAATTTCAAGATATTTCAAAAAATTTTTTTTCAGATAATAGTATATATAGTCTAGTATATACCGCATGAATAGCTTTTAGTTTGACCGAATAGTTTAAAAGATATGAGGGAAAATGTAAACCCCTGATTTTGTGAAAAATTATTTGCCATCCCGCACTGCGTTGATACGGCATGTTTACAGTAATAGCGATGGGAAACACTGTAAAATAAAACATCGATATCGATATAAATCAATTTTGTATATTTCAGTCTGTTTGTTAACAGATAACGAGATCGTCGATACAAAAAAAAACACATATAAAACAAGGTACTTGATAGAGTACTATCAGGAAATTGTTCAGTAACTTTTGTTTTAATTTGTTCAGTAACTTTTGTTTTAATGTTTTATATTATTTGCACAACTGTCATCACATTTTTGCATTTATGCTACGAAATAAAAGAAAGTAAAAAAACTAAAGCCTTTAAGGTATCATTGTCATTTAAAAAAACTCAAAAGAAAAGTGCTTCGGTCCTGGTGCATCACTATGCGAGACTGACACGCGGCGCGCTCGCAGTACAGTGCGGCATGAGGTGCTTGTCCATGGCAAAATATTTGACATGCCGCACACAAAAGAAACGGTTTCTTTTCTATGCGTTGGTCCAATATTTTGCCATACGATTTTTAAACGAAATTGAGTCCTACTTCAAACTGTGATCACAAAAATATATTTGTCTCTTTTCTAGTCATTGATTAACATATAAAAAACCTCGCCGCACCACGGTGAAAACTGCGATTTTGGGCGCCGCACTGTGGTGTAGTCGCTGATGGCCCGATACTGGACATGCCGCAGTGAACGTGTTAATAAAGTTATTGTAACTATGTAACTAATATGTAGTTATAAAATATATTTAAGTACCAATCGATATGATAAAATATTGGTTTTGTTTCACTAAGGCACTTTTCATCGCATGACCTAAGCCCTACTTCCATCATTACTTTATTTATACATCACTTGCATCGGATTAACCTTTTGTTTAGATTTCAACACAAGACGAACATCGAGATGTTTCAATATGTTATTTTGGTTTTCAGAAAGTAAATACAAACACGAGGCGCTTTTGGACGGTGAACCAATTTTATTTGAAATCCTGGACACTTGTCCTAAGGTACGTAGGTACTTTAAACATGTACTTCAATGCATCGTAGTTTTAAATTAATATGATAATTTAACCAACGTGCGTTCTACGAAATCCTTTTAATTAATAACTTTTTAATATAATTGAAATGAGAAAACGTTATGAATTCTGTTGGAAATACTCGTATATGTAGTCGATTTTTCATCCAAGTTCTGCACACATTTCTACGGATACTTTGAATAATTTTTCACTTGTCTATCAATTTTGTATGTGATTAAATTCTTTTCGCATTTTCACGAAGTTTTTGAAAGTATGTATTTTATATTCCTTTTTGTTTATTCATAATTCTATGTAACTAGGTGGTTTAAAACAAAAGCTTTACAATAAATTGTTTTTATTATAGACGGTATGGAAAATTGTAATAAAAACATTACTTATCTTTATAATTGGGTAATTATAAAGATAAGAAATATTTCCTTTTTTTACCTCTCTTTTTTGTAATAATCCGGGTATTACGTTAACGAATGATCACTAATTAATCCCGTTATTTTCATTTCGTAATGTTTTATTATTGGAAAATCAGAAGGCGTAGTAGGCTTTTAAAAATTGGGCGTAATGGTGTTTTTTTAGGTTACCAAGCAGAAATCAGGTTATTTAGACACTGTTTTGGGTATTATAATATGTATTAAGGAACTAATACTTACCTATCTTGTTATACTGTTTTATTAGCGTATCTTTTTCTCTTACGCTAGTCTATAACGCTCAAGCTCGATATCGAGCTTTTCTAGTAAATATCCAATTGTGTTGATATTACACATCATATTCATAGTTTTAAATATCTTGTTATGCTAAAAAAAAACTATATAATCACTTCAATATTTTGTGCCTTAAATTATGTACATAAGTAGGTACGTACCTATATGTAATTATAAAATAATATAAAAATCTATTTTGCAATTTATAAACATCAACCCACACATTAAATCATTAGATAATTTGCTTAATTAGATTGAAATTTTCAGAGTGTTGACGAGCTACCGGGAAACGAAATCGCACAGTGGGCGGACGGGCTTTTCCTTGTGTATTCTATAACGGATCGGGAGTCCTTCAATTATGTTCGTCGCGCGAAACAAAGCTTGCAGCCCGATGTGCCTCTGACTCTTGTCGGGAATAAAGCCGATATGGTACATTTACGGCAGGTAAGTCGATTCCCAAACTATTTATAATGGGCAGTGTTGATAGTTTGTGTAAACAGCGTTGTTGGATACCGCAGTCCGCAATGATTTACATTTAATGAATCTAATATTTTGTAAAGATTAAAAAGTTTGAGATATTTTGTAAATTTTATTATTTTTAATTCCAAATTTTCCTGATTAAAGTCAGGAAAATCTGCTTTTTTTAACAATGTTTGTTGACCTAAAATTGAACTGCTGAAAGTAGTAAACAAAAATCTTTAATCATAAAGGAAACAAAGCAACGAACCTGCGAATAGAAAATAAACCATTAAACCATTAACAATATTCTTTTTGAAGTGAAACTTCTTGGGGCGTTGAAAGTCAAATTTCAAGGTCGCGTCATGGCAATACCGTCACGTCATGGAGTAAGGCGACGATATTTTTAACTTTGAATCTTGCCAAAGAAGTTTCAGTCTTTTTTTAACACGCTTTTTTAATAAGTATGTACAATCTTTGTCCTATCCATGTAATATAACCCACTGACCACGTTAACTGGGTCATCAATATTGGCCAACCTGCTATGTAGGACACAAATTAAAAAAAAAACAACATGCGATTTAATTCTCAATAGGTACTTATTTATTTTATGCTCCTGCTTTACATAAGTGATTTAAGCTGTTACGAGAGCACGAGAGAAATCTATAAACACGTGATCCCGTTTAATACGTACCTGCGCACTTCAATGATTTTCCAGAACCCGTTATTTTAAAATGGATTTTCCTAATACCCAGTAAGAAGAAATTGAAATAAAAATAAACATTACGGAGAATAAGCATTACATTATTAAATTCTATTAAGAATAATATAAAACTTCTACCTCTCTCATTCGTAGAATTCTTTTAAAATACGACATTATTATCTGTTTCGAGTACACGACATTACATTTCTCGGAACGTCCTGAATAAAGTTAATATATTATATGATTTGCGTTTCAGGTGAGCCCAGAAGAGGGAGAAATTCTCGCAAAGGACTTTGAATGCAGTTTCGCTGAGGTTGCGGCGGCCGAGCAAGTCAATCAAGTGGGCGAAGTTTTCCACGAGCTTTGCCGGGAAGTTCTCACTCATAGAAGGAGAGCAAAACATAGCCTTTTGGACAGAATGTTAGGTTCGAAAAGTGCTTATCGCGTATATTCACGCGGGAAAAGTGACAGCGCTCTACCAAAAGATTAACTTGGTCGCGGGCATTTAACATGATTTCACTTCAACGTGTTATATGATTCGGGTGTCGTTGGAGACTGATATATTATGATTATTATTTGATATTGTAATGACATGTTCACTCTCCCAATCAGAAACATTTTTCTGTAAGTGTGTTAAAAGGTGAACGTCGAGAAAAGATGTAATAGTAAATAAAAAAAAAAGTTAATAGTTATTATGCATTCTATAGAACACGCTTCACATAGACAATAGACGCCCTTTATAAACCATTTCCTTACTTACTGAAAAAGACCGAGTCTAAATACTTTATTAGTTTAATTAATGTAACTAGCTTTATGACAAAAAGTAACGAGAATTTTCTCTTCCTTAATGGAGGAAAAAGGTACATAGAAAACTTTTAAAGTAAAAAAGACGATATTCTATTATGTGTGACTTTAGAAGGTATATGCATATATTTATAAATACATTGAGATAATTATAATGTATCGGAATTAAAAAAGCGAATGTGATAACGGATGGTGTCACGTGCTGTGTGATTGGCATGATCCCTTAAAAGTATTTTCTTTTAGTTATTTTTGTCGCGTTAATTGCGTTGTCCATTATATTATGTTGTTTAACAATAGTATAATAGCGAATGAATGGTGTAAATTAGTATATAAGTACACTACACTACGTGTCATTGCGTGTATACCAAATCAGTAGGTACGTACTGTTACTGATTTGGTGTAGTAATGCAAATAAATGATACCATTGTAACCAAAATACGCAATTAGTACCCTATTCATTTATCCACGGGGCTCGTCCAATAATACATAGAACAGAGTGCGTTTGTATCTGTTGTAAATGCATAGATATTATGTATGAGATTTTTCTTGTCAAGTTCATCGTGTAATGTGAAATGTGAATATTCGTTATTTATAACGACTTAGTTATTAATTATAATAATATAATAAATGTATTATCCCGAATTTATGGTTTCATTCGACGCTATCCTTTTGTTTACACAAAAATAAATCTGATTCAAAACATTTTAATAACGACGATAAAATATAATGAACTGCGATTAAAAAATGACTAGCTCACAAAAGGCAACCCCAGAGTCAGATAAAGAAAGGGTAATCTGTAAGTGGCCCCAAGTTAAAATAAAAGCGCCTCCCTTCGCTGCGGGGCGCACTCAGGCGCCGACCAATGGGGGCCCAATTTTGATTTGCGTTATAGATTTGACAGTTGTCATTATGTCAGATTCAAAGATGGCACCGCTATTAAATTGTCTGTCCTTACTATTATTATTCAGTACTGACATGATAGGGTGTCATACTATACTTTTAGGAGGGAATTGAATGTTGAAAAGGACTTTCGCATTCATCTGAGTTGCGGTATTAAATAAAAATAAATACGTCCATTTATAACTAGGAAATAGATAAGTAATAAAGCTTTCTCGTTTTAAAAATAAATACTTTTATTAAATCTCCTCATTTAAAAATCACTAAAAGCTATATTAAAGCTTCCATAGCGTGTAGCTTTTATCTAAAAATGGGACATTTAGACCAGTGCCCATCCCTTCCAAAATGAAAAGAACCTAAATAAAGCTCCCCCCCTCCCACTTCCCGAACTCGGATTGTCTGTAATTTATTTTTCCTTTAATTTTTATCACATTCACCCCCTTTTCTAATGGGTTTCATCCTACTGTGATTTTTTTTGTTTCAAAAATTATCGGCACTGGTCTAATTACAACGTAAGCCGTTTAGAAATTATTAATTACAGTATATACATTATACACTACATTAATATCATATATGAAATGCACATTAGTAGTTTGAAAGCTTAATGAAATTTTGTAATGCTTTTAAAATATGTCCTCGAGACCGAGATCCAAGCACCGAAAGCCAATGTTAAAACGTAGAGCAGGCAGTAGTTATCGGGATAGGTGCGAACAGAGTGCACGCGTGAGTGGCCCCAAAATTAATAATTTTACATTGTTGTAAAATTACATGTAAAATAATCAAATTCTTCTTTTACATTATATTTTGTAGAATATATATTAATTCCGAGAGGCCCATTAAACTTTTTTATTTTCCGTTACGATATTTCAGAATTTATAATTGGCAGGATTAAAAATTGTTAAAGTAGCCATCACCATACGCTTTAATTGACCTTTTAAGCCGATAACAGAATAAAAGCTTAAAAATAAATGTAATAAAGTTATTACAACAAAATTTAATTGTGGCTTCTGTTTCATATTATCTAAACGTTTTCGCGGATTAAAAAAGGATATATTAAGTACATATAATAAAACATTTATATCTAATTCTATGAAAAAAAAATGTGCTGAATAACAAGAAAGATGTTTATTTATTATTAGTTTCTCACAATGGTATTAATAATTGCTCTCGAAATCTTCTTTTCGTTATTTAATTTACCCCATAAGTGTCTAATAAATGTTCTTTAAGACATTGAGAATAACTTTAAATCCACTGATGAATTATTCATAAAAAGCTGTCATACAAAACCAGAAACAAAAGATTTCAAATTTTACATTACCTAAACATAAAAACAACTAACGGCTATTGCAATTGAACGTAGCTCTCCAACATTTAATGCTTTTAGTATCGAAGCAAAACAAACACAGTATTTGAAAGGTTTTACCAAAGGGAAAAGCGTTTACATTCAATAATCCGAACCTCAGTAACGGTAATAGAGAGGTGTTAGTGGAACCGGGTGCACGCAATGTTCACAGAATTAGCAATTCAAATCTCTGTAAACCTATGAAAAATACTAAATATGAAAAATATTACTTGGTTGAAAATGGATAAACATACTGCGAAGCCCATCTCAAATCAATATAATGCATTTACCATAGTTGGGAAGAGCGCGCACGGTCGAAATTCAGTTTACAATATTAAAATATCGGTAATGCTTCCACAGGGTTTCACAAAATTGTTGAAATTATAAATTGGAATAACACTTATTAACATATCGGCTCCGTATCAATTGAATAAAATTAAAGTTTTTATTTAGCAATTATAATCTACCTCCTTAAATATTTAAAACTCTACATAGAGTTTTCTGCAGTCAAATAAATAAACATTTAAATAATGTATTAAAAACTCTTTACTGTTTTTCACTTTAAAGTACAATAATAAATTATACCTATTACTTACTATACATATAATAATATACTGAATAAATATATATATAGTCTTATTTCTTGGATTATTCCCAAAACGTATACTTACAAAGAAACTAGCGGTCGGCCCCGGCTTCACCCGTGGTACAAAATATTGTTTCTAGCACTCAGGGATCACGTAGACAACCAACCGTGAAATGTTTTTTGAAATCAAGTTACTATCTCCTGAGATAAGCGTGTTCAAACAAACACACTCGTAGCTTTATATGTACATGTTATTACAAAAGTATAGATTAAACTCTTGAAAAAATCTCCAATTAGGACAAACACGTCATGTAAACAGGGAGATATTATCCCCATACAGCCCTTACACAAAGAAATATACCTACGTGAAAACCTTGCGAAAACAATAGAATTATCGTGAAGAAAAACAAACAAACGGTAAACAATTTCATGAAAGCAAATCATTAAGACCGATCATATTTTTCAATAGCTTCACGGGAATTTCGTCGAATCTTCAATTAATTGTCGAGAGCTTGAATTCGAATAATAACATCGATCACCGTGCGCGGAAACTCATAGCTAGAAATAAATGTTTTATTTTTCCATTTTCAGTCGTATGTAATTCCGCGTTAAATAACTCGCAAAGGAAATTACTTGTTTATATTTCATCGCTCTGATTCAGTGTAAAGGCAGCCTAACAGTTGACGGACGCTCGGGCGGCCCGACGCGCCCGCAATTGCACCCCTATCGTCGTCGCGGAAGCTCGCTGTTCGTACTTCGTCCCTACCGTGCTGCTGTGCCGCTGTGCGCCGGATTCACTTCGACACTGGACTCTCGCCCGACAGTAGCTTGTCCGTGGCAATTAAAATTCAATAAACTTACAAGTGATAAAACAGTGAAAAAGAGTGCTTACTTCTTTGTGTCCAGGTGAGTTGTATCCCTTTGTAACGCTGCTACGCAATTGATTTCAGCGCACTTAATTGCCTTTGCGAAATTATTTATGAAATTTTTTTGTAATGCGATGGGTTTCTAATTTTTAAATGTGGTTATTTTTTTAATAATTAGTAATAAATATATAGGGAAATATAATTAAAAAGCATAGATTAAATTGGTGTTGAAATATTTCAAATTACGTCTATTCTAGGTAGTTACTTTAAGAAAATATTTTTGATTTAGTGACGTTATGCTTGAATTCACACACTTTTTAGCAAATAGCACTTGTATTATCTTTCTGGTTAATAACTTTGCGGAGCTGTAAAGTTCAACCGACATTTTCACATGAAACTAAACGCCAAATATTTATATAAAGCTATGCAAAATGTATATAAGTAAATACATTTGGAAATGTAATATTTGTTTTGATGTTATATAATATTTGTTTTGTTTCCGTGCAAAATACGAACAGCTTTTAGTTTTATTAACTGCACAAAAGCGTTTTAAATTAAATATTGAATTTCTATACTGAAGTTTTCACGGATTTTTAGATATTTGTATTTTACAATATATTATGTTCTGTGAAAAATACTGATATTTCAGTTGGAAGAATTTAGTAATGAAAATTGTTTAACTAGAATCAATATCATATTAATATAGCATATTCATATACATATCTATATTGTGTGTATTTAGTGATTTATTTAAAAGTATGGGAGCTACGTATTTAATATTAGAGCGTTACGAATGTTTTAAATATATATCATCGATTTAGATATTGTAATATACCCGTTTATATATATATATATATATCTTAAAATATATCTTTTTTAATATTCAGGATAATTTTCACACACGGCACGATCTGATTCCCATAAGCTTTCGCTTGAGTAATGGAAACCTTGATAGCTGATAAACAAACATATATAATTTTAAATAAATATATAGATAATTAACACCTATTATGCATTCTAATTTGATTTTTTTTCTGAGCGTACAATCTTTTGGTATAATGTCCATTAATTCATGAACGTGATTCCGTGTCTACGCGTTGTGGTAGGTCGTAGCCGGCGTAGCTCGAATGTCAACAGCACTTAAAGCTCAAGCGATGCGGGTTCATCAGTTTATATAAAAATATACTTATAAATAGCAATATGCGATTATTATAATCTTCATATTAACTTAATTCGGCTCGCTCTGTGGAAAGAACGGGGTTTTTAAATTTTAATTCCGCGCAAACTTATTTTTTGTTGATGTTCAAAATTGTTATATAAATAGGGCAAGCAGCTTAATAGATACTAGCTTACCACCCGCGGCTTCGCTCGCTTTGTATAAAACCTAATAAATTATATACTAAAGCCTTCCCCTTGAATTACTCTATCTATAATAAAAACCGCATCAAAATCCGTTGCCTAGTTCAAAGGTAAGCATACATAGGGACAGAGAAAGCAACTTTGTTTTATATTATGTAGTGATAATTAAATCAATGTTAAATAAAATAACATTTTTGAAGGGTATAGATATGTTAGCAGAAATAACTAGTTTAAATAAAACTATAGATATAAATAAAGTTATTATGATATAAATTATATTATGAAGGCCGTATAAACATCGGATGTATTAATTTCAATAATTACACTTGAAATTATATGTTGAGCTCAACAAAATTTAGCGGTTAAAGGTTTCATGTTTTGTGGTTGATACGCTTTTTACGGACAAGGCATAAATAAGTTATTTTTACAAACTGTGTATCGTTATTATTATAGAAAGTGATCCAATATCTACAGTTATGTTTTTCTAAACTGCAAACAAAGTACCTACCTATAAACGCAAGGTATATTACACGGTGAAAGGCTTCGACAATTTGAGATTTATTCAATAAAATAATTCCGCCTCTCGTGAAATAGGTAGATACCTACAATAGATAAAGTTATTTGAAAATCCCTCACTGAAAGACTAATAGACAACGAACAGCGTTAACGGATATTGAATGTTTTCGTAAAAATACGCTACGAATTATGAACCTCCATCGATTTTGGGAACATCGATTTCAGTTGCTATTGTTGCGAATGTGTGCACTACTATGTAGTCTGAATAGCCTTTAAAGCGATTTATTTCATATAATTTCTACTAATTTGTCTTGTTCTGATTAGGTGTTCGTTTGAAATGATAGCAAAAAGGATAGTTCGATTAAAAATCGCATAAAATTATTTTAACATAGGTACATACAAATCTATCACATAAAATCGTAAGTTCCATAATCTGTCGACGCGCTCTACAAACAAGTGAATGGGTTACTATACTAGTATTTTACAGATCGACGAGAGGGATTACAGTGAATTAATGCAATAACACGAACGTATAGGAAATATTATTTATGAATCCTAAAATCACGTTTCTATTGATACTATAACTACTTTATCAGTGGCGTTAAATTAATTTAAAATTAAAATCGATAATGGCTCCCTGTGTTAATGTTATAAATTAATTTTCACTTACTTGTTAACTCGTAAAAATTTCGCCTTTAATGTGTTTCGGACACGGTAAGCGAGAGTTAATATTTGTTGCTTCTAACACCTGTAGCTTGTTTTTAAACTGTTGATTCTCGTCGCATTTATTGGCTATCTTACTTTTGTTTCACGTGACAACAAAAATAGTACAATTATACACACACCGGCACAATTAGCGGAACACAAACCGATGTGCGAGAACATCGTCTGGGATTTGAACGAATGGCAGCAGGTTCTCTTTACTGATGAGTGCAGAGTTCTTTTAAAACAGATCGATAGGAGACAGCGAATATGGAGAAGCAAAGGAGAACGCCACATACAGTATAATTTTGAACACACAGTGGCT
>CAJQZN010016134.1:0-16158 GCA_907164685.1 Colias eurytheme | reverse complement strand
TACATAAAGACATTTTAAGTTTGAAAAATCAGATGTTTTGCGCGAAGCGACAGTAGTACCCACCTCAACGCTTCGCTTATGAGGCGTGCAAAATCTATATGTACTTTTCATAAGTTAGATATTCACTCCGCTTTAATGTAATAATATGTATTGTGTTTATATGAGTTTTTACTCAATATCTAGAATATAGGATTTTACATTTATTCTGAAAATAAAACCTTATCTCTGAACAAATATTCTTCTTTATTATTTTGTGAATCTCAACCGATATATTTTTAATTTTTATAAAGCTTAAACACTAATCTTATAACCAAGGAAGAGATTCTAAATATATTTAGTTAATACCAAATACGTACCACTAATTCTTCAGACAAGCTTTACACCAAAGCCCATGGATTATCATAGCGATAGAACAAGATAATACTTGGTTTGGCCACTTTGCCAAGAACCTACCTGTATTTATACGTAAACTCTAGTTATCTAATCAGCTAAGCTGATCCGCTTCCGTTAAATTAAAAAATATGTCTGTATTTTAATGTAAAAATAATAATTATTGAATGAATATTGTAGCCGAAATAGAGTTTATTTTTAACAATACATTCAAAAAGTATATTGAGTTTATACCTGGAGGCTGGAAGTAACTTTACTACGTTTTCAGATATGAAACTTATGAAGTAAACGTTTTGTATGTATAATCATTTAAAACATAGTGTTAAAACGATGCATTTCGCAAAAACTCATCTGAAAATACAACAACAACAGATAGGTACACTTTTCAGCTTTAATTAAATTTCAGAACGCTCAACGCTTGTATTAAATACTAGCGGTCCGCCCCGGCTTCGCCCGTGGTACATATTTACGTTTTCTCTACATAAAAACCATCCTCGTACTTCAAGGAATATAATAAAAAAAGAATTATCGAAATCGGTTCAGCCGTTCTCGAGTTATGCGCTTACCAACACATTTTGCGATTCATTTTTATATATAAGATGGCATTTAAGAAAAACGTGACCTCTGCGTGTTGGATATAACAGAGCAATTCATATGGCACACTACAATTCTTGTTTCAAAAATGAATGCGAAATATTTTGTGAGATTAAAAAACTTTTTTTTATAGAAAAATACATGTAAATTAAAGATAATATAGAAGATAATACAAACCTTTTTATCATTTAGGTATTCAATTATAAATTAAGGGATTTTAAACGCGATTAATATTAACACGACGTTTTGAACAGCGAGCGTGGTCACGCACAAGAAAACATTTCATCAATTTCGTAATATTACTTTTATGAAATGTAATATTACTTTTCGTAATATTACATTTTCATTGCTGCACCACCTATTGTTTTCACCTCTTTCTTATAATTAAAAGTCCTACCCATAGGTTGCCTGGTAGAAATCGCTTAGTAGCGATAAGGCCGCCTTTTTAGCTTTATAATCATATTGTCTGTTTCTTTTTTTTACGTGTATTTACATGGTGCTGAATAAAGTGTATTTATTATTACCAACACTATGGTAATTATGGAGTACATTAAAATACGTTTTTAATACTAACCTTATCTTATTACAATCTTACTATACTAACAACTTACAAAAGTTTTAACGTATTTAAAGAGAAACGACAGTTAACTGTAAACACGGCTTAATAGAATTAATTTTGAAGTTCTAAACGGCCGATTAGTTTCAGAACACACGAGATGTTAATTAAACTCGGCTCCAAGCTTGTTGAGACATCTCTGTCGAACTTCGATTTGAGTTAATAGTCTATGACAAATATATGTTGATATCTGAAGTATTGCTAACAATGTAGGTATTACGATCTTTAATCGTCTTATATTTATTATATTTATTTGATTTATTTCAGATAATTGCAATATCAATATTATAATTGTTAGTATCTTGTTACCTTAAAACTATGTTAGTATTAAAATTACACAATTAATTATTAACAATGCTATTTTAAATCACAATGTGCTTGAGACATGGATTTTAACCCAATGTCTCAAGACATTGCTTTCCCATCTTTCCACGAAGACAGCTAGGATGCTGCTGGACGATTGCTGGACACGGCGCATCATGGATGCCGCTCTTTTCCGCACGATTGCGTGGAATCCGTCAGTGTAACATTTTCATTTCAGATTGAAGAAAAACCTGATAGCCATGAACATACAAATAATTATAAGTTTTAATGATGTGGTCTGAAACTTACCGCTGTTTTATACTCCAATGTAGCTCTCAGCAATAGCCTTGAGATGTAAGCCTTTTGCTGCTTTCAATAAGTAAAAAGAAGAAATCACTCAAAAGTGATAAGGTCGCCATCTGTGCTGTGTCTTCTTTTAGCATGAGTTTTCTTTTTGTAATTTTGTTGGCAGTACAATAAATTAAATTAATAAATAAATGTGTGGATTTTCTATGTATGAAAAGTTGATAAAAACGGATTTTTTTTTATATAACGAGGTTCTTTTTATATATTGAGATAATATTATTAACGTGAAAGTTTGTAAGGATTGATAAATAGATGGATGGATGTTTGTAACTCTTCCACATAGAAACCAATGAACAGATTCTTTTGATAATTGGCAGAAAAAATAACATATTATTAGCTATAGAAATACTTGTAATTGTGTAGTTTAATGTGAAATCGCGCTATAAAACTAGTATAACAATAAACTTGGGTTACATTCAGTCCTTAAATTACTAAGAACCTAAATACGGTCGAATAAAATGACCTAGACATCTTGACCTTGAGTCATTAAAGAGAGTCATAAACTCATCTTTTATATTTACGACAGTGCTAATTACGTTTTTATTAAACAAGGTTATATTTCATTTCGGAATAAGAACAAATATTGTATGAAAGTGTCTTGATTTACTCGAATGTTTTATCCATAGGATTAATAAAACTCTTTAATAGGATATAAGTAATTTATATTTAGGTAATTAAGAAAGAGTACCTATATGCTTCTATTTAACACTCTTTTTTATAGAAAAATAAAAAAAATGTACTTTTTATAACGAAAACAGTTAAATCAAATATTTTAACTTTTACTGTTGAAATGAAATGGACTACCAACATTAAAATAGAAAAGATAAAAATATTTGTTTCAAATATCCTTTACAGTTATTTTTAAACGCACCATTTCTTTAAAAGAAAAACAGTTAACAAGTTTTAATTAAAAATAAATATAGGAATCAAAGCGATTCAGAAAAATTGTAAACTATACCGTATTCTTGGTGCTTCGTTAAGAAGAATTTTCTAGACTAAAAGGAATTATTTTCCTTTTGACTATTTCGTTAAGTAATAAATAAGTTAAACTCAAGCGACTTTGCTAAGACCATTACTTAAATAAGTTAACCCTGAAAAGTGTGCTGGTTGTAACATACATGCAATCTATGTCTTTATCAAATATGCATTAGCTATTTTTCGTATTATCAATAAATATTTTGATACTTTTATTTAGAAACAAAATCTTTAGAAATATTTAAAATATTTTTACTAGATTGATTTGTGTTTTCTTGATACAAAAATGTTATATTCTTGGCGTATTGTGGCAAAACGAATCTTTCTATTTTCTTGAACGAATATCATCTGAATGCATATTGACAAAGTTTCAATATTTTGTATAGAAATCCTGTTGCAAGTGAAATAAATATAGGTAAAAGAATATGACTGGCATATGGTTATACGGTTCATTTGATATCCGTCTAGATATCACAACCATTGTTAACCAAAACAAGAAACAATTTATTTTATAACATCTTTAAAGTATGCATTTGTCTACCACTACATAGAATAAAACAAAGTTGTCCGCTGTATGTCCCTATATATGATCTTTAAAACTACACAACAAATTTTTATGCGCTTTTTTATAGATACAGTGCTCGAGAAAGGTTTAAGAAAACATTTATTAAGTTATAGACAAAACGGTCGAAAGGTAAGTATTTACATCTATTATTAACTCGGTCAACAAGCTGGAAATTTTTGATCATTCAGAGTTGAAAGCACTTCGCGGTCGGAGAGAATTGAATGTTCAACACTACGGGAAGTAATTGCTATTTTAAGCATCCCTGTTAGTCGACAAACACTTTTACTGTGGACGTTTTAAATGTAAGCCTTATAGAACAATAAATGGTTGATTTTTATAAGATTTTTTATGAAATATTGAGTATAACCGCTTCATGAAAGCATCTTATAAAATAGGTAATACTCGTACTCGGTAATACTCGAAAAAAATCGTGCTCGTGCCGTTTTACATCACTTGTAACTCAAGAACCGCTGAAAAGATTTCAATGATTTTAAGTATTTCTCCATTTGGATGAAGATAAATACTGTTCAAATTTTCAGAAACCTACCGATTGACCTAGTCGGGGTTAGCAGAAAGTTTTATACATTTCACAATAAGAGTTTCACTCTTAATAGTACAATTTACTTACTTATTAGTCGTAAATTCAGAATTCCAACTGTATCGGATCATTATTTAATTTTGGTATGTTGTGTGGAATGTAGCTGAAAGTCGTTGGAATGAGAAATTCGTCCTGCCGGTCCATGTATGCTTATTACATTCGGTTTCCTTTGAAATTGCTGCACGCAAAACTATATATTTTGTAATTATATTTTAACCAAACAATTTTTCTTTTGGATAAATTCTCTTCATTAGTTATTTTTGAGCATAAAATATCATGTCGATCACATCATGCCTTAGGTAACCTATTCTAATGCCAAGCATATATAAAGTAGTAATACATTAAAAAAAACTCAAGAGACATTCTATTCGAGCATATAACTTTCAGCCTACAGCTCAATTTAGAATGTGAATTTATGAAACCATGAATATCTTCTTAACCATGACCTTCTATCTTTAACCATTAATATATTATTTTCCTTCTACTATAATTCAAATTTCTAAGCATATAAAAACGAGGATATATATTTAAAGACGAAGAATTTTACACCTCGATATTATAACCATCCTCTACAGATTATGAAGCGACGCTTAATACTACATAATTTAAAAACATACGTATCAAATGTATTTTACGAGCGTTTAAATGTAAAATGTCTTGTCACAAAGAGATTTAGTCCCATTTGTACTGCTTATTAAATTTGGGACAATTGAAATCTTGAAAGTGCCTTATTACTTTTGTCGTATACACTTTGCTTCTTGTTTCTTTGTCAACTGAGGAGTCTTTTTAAGCTTTTTAGGTATTCTGTCTTCATTAGGAAAAATGTATGGACGAAAAATAAAAAATAATCAATTATTTGAAAAAGTCAAAAAATTTCACGTTAATATGATCAGTATATTAATTATATCAATTACTAACTATATAGTTTTAATATTTTTAAAACATAATATACTTGTGAGTAGGTACAGATTTAAAACCAAGATCATCCTTGATTTCTAACTCTCTCTTAACTATGTGCGACTAAGGCAAAATAAAATAGGAAGATCTATTTATCCCATAATATCTTAAAGCCTCAAAATTACACTTGCATCATAACATATTCCATCACGCTCCAAGAATTCATAACCACGGAAATTAAATCAAAATTGTCCTCAATTTAAATCCCATGGCATCCTACTTGAATATATTCATAATACCACACAAACATTTGAAGATTACACCTTGAGCTTTATGACTTCGTATAAAATTATGATTACACCATGAAGGCACTTTTCACCATAACCTAAGAAAACATCAAAATATTCTTGCTATTACCATAATGGGCCATGAAATCTACAAACTCCTCATGACTTCAAAATTATTTTTAAATTGTTTTAAGTCTTCTCCTATGGGAGATATTAAATTTGCCAAGCCTTGTTAACGTTGGTATAACACAGATTTAGGAGACTTAGAGAGCCTTCTTTGATGTTTAAAACGTATGTAAGACAGAAGACTAGAATTTGAAACTTTTTAAACTAGAGCTTTATCAACTACTAGCTACTTAGTCGAAAAATGCTTATTAGCAAAAGCAGAATAGCCAGTTTCACTATTATGTAACATGTTATAAACTACTAGGTATCTACTTTCGTTTAAAAACGAACCTATAACGCAATTTTACCGCAAACAAAAAACATCAAGCAAAAAAAAATCTTTTTTAAAAACGCATTTTAAAGTCGACTGAGTGAAGTACCTAATACTCTTAAAATCATGTTTTCTATCCACAAAGCACTACATTGTTTCTATTCTACCAAAAGCTATGGAAAAACTTCATTTCTATGAAAGCTTTAGTGATAATACATTTGAAATGCAGTCACGTATTTAATTGTGGATATCAAACAATACTTTTGTAGTGACATAAGTACAAATATGTATCATGTATCATTTAATTAGGACTTTACGACGTTAGGGACTAGGTCGATTTGTGTAATAATGTCCTATAATATTTATTTATTTATTATTTATACTGTTTTATTTCTATTTTTTTATAATGTAAAAGTACCTACTAAAGTAATATTTAGACCTAATGTCTATATTTTTTTTAATGTAAACGTTTTTGCACATTTTCATCAACAGTTTTATTTTTAATGTTTAAGAAACTTCTTGAAAGATTGATATTTTTGTGAAAGTTTCTAAAAAAATGGCAGTAATTGATATTTGTGTTGTTTAAATTTCTGAAATGGCTGAAATTATATTGAAGAAATAAAAGTTTCTTCAAGGGTGTGTCATTGACCTTTAAGTTTCAGTATCACATACACAATTAAGACGAATCTCAAGCTAAAATTCCCTTGGAATATCCCTACTAACAAAATAATTATATGCGAATGTACGCATTGTACTTCTATAACACTTCTATACGTATCTTATATAACACAACCCTTCATTACTGAGGTATAACAAAACTTTAACAAGACATACAAAATTTGAAGTTACAAATGAAGTAATAAGTAAGAACGCGTAAACTCGTAACTCAATACACTCAAAACTTCCTTTTCACAACTAGATCAAATTTATATTAAACAAAATGAGCAACAGGTTTCAATTAAACAACTCTTTAAAATTTATGAGGTAATCATACATTTTATAACACATAAAAACACAGTCATTTTAACTAAGAAGCTTTTCCTGCAGACAGTTATAATTTTCACGTAAACAAAAATAGTGTCAAACCTTCCTCCTTTTTGACGTCAAAAAAGGATAACAAAAAATGGTTTATAAAACAGAATCAACGCAAAACATTCAATATTATTTTAGGACTTAGGTACCGTATAAAGTCTTGAAGTCAACTTTTATCTAACAGATTATGATATTGAAATAACCGAAGACATAATACCTATTATGATTAATCTCAAGTATTTTCCAAGCACGTAGTTCGGAATCTTCTGCGTAGTTGCCATCAACATTATATTACGATTACCATGTTTACGCATATTGAATATTTTATAAGCTTACTGGCTTATCGAGAAATTTCATTTTCTATTTAATAATTATTGGGAAACATATTTGCTATTAATTGGAAGTTATATTCCACGTTTCTCAAGGATACGTTCTTATGTACAGTCTACACTGAAATTTCGGTATTAATTATATTAAATATATATATATTGAAGCAAAGTCAACGCTATTTTACGTTAATTTATCAAGAACTAATTGAAAAATACTCAAGCAAAACATAAATTACAAATGCTTTTATATTATACTTATTAAGTTTTAGTAGAAAATTAGAAATATATAATACCGAAGTAAACACGTGATATAAAATAGAAAATTATAGCAGTAAATTCAGATTCTTCGTCGCGAATATCTAGACTTGGAATAAATTATTTCCTTGTTGATTTATCGCTTCTTCTTAGTTACCATGTGTGGCGCGTTGGGTTTCTACACTCCATTATGTGTGAATAATATGTAAATACGAAACAGGCGAAAATCCTTTCTTTTCTGAAGTATGGAAATGTACTAATAAATTACGAAAACAATGTCTCTTACATAGCTTTTGATGAAATATATATATTTGCGCAATAGTAATTGCAAACATATTATCGTTTGATTCAACATAATAACATTCTGTAGTTCTCGTCTGTGAATATTAAGGGCAAAGTCAAGGGCAGGGCCGACCGGACCGTATCCTCTTCCTTACCCTTTCCAATTACGGCCTTTTTTTATTTTTCTCATAGTTTTTTCTTTATTCCCTTCCTTTTATCATCGGCTATCCCTTTGTATAGGCATAAGATCTGCAAACCGTCTTGTTAAAATGTTTATGGGTGGTGGTAGCATTTACCATCAGGTGCCCCAACAGTTCCTTTGCAGTTGCCCTTAAATGAACTTACTTAATAGTGTAAAATATATATTATGTGTAACTGGCTAGACAACTAGACTTTCTAATGGTACCCCATGTGTTAACAACTCTTTGGGACGAGACGATGTTTTAATTATAGTTTTATATTACACTGTAATTTAGTTAACACCTCCACCAAAGTCCAATATTTTATACCATGTGTACATACTTTGAAAATTTAGTATATGGATTGTAGAAACAGTGTGTGCGAATCAGTACATAATATATTAATTTAAACTACCTTTAACATTCGGGAAAAAAGAAACAAATGATAAAAACAATAATTGTAAATAATAGTCAATCGAAATAATTTTGAGTTTTATTTCATTACCAATCCACCGTCGTGATATTAATATTCCTAGTACCTACATAATATAATATCGACTGTATTACGCTTACCCGATACAAAATTCTAATAATCTCCTCGAACACAGCACATCAAACACTAATTATAACAAAAGCGCTATTATAAAAGTTGAAGCGTAAACAATTCGTGTAGCTTCGAATAAACAAATTTGCCTGACGTTTAATTGCCCGCCGTGACATGACAGCCCATCACGTAACGTGACGTTCGCGTGTTTATATATTTTGCTTCATTGCCTTCGCTAATTACTAACTCTTACACTTTAAAGGGCAATGCTGGGATAATTGCTCTGTACTGTGTACTAGCGCGGAGTGGTGGAACAGCTGTACAGCTCTTGGATGTAGGTTATTTAAAATCTCCTGAAATTTTTGTGGCACTATTTAGACACTGTTTTTAATTTACACACTTATTATTACATAACCACTCAAATCGCTATAGGGAAATAAAGATTTTCCTACATAAGGGTCTAAACTTTTGGCACCAAATATTTCGCAGAATAGGACTCAAACCCTCGTTGAGAAAATTGTCCTTTAGAAGTTCTGAGATTCTTTTATGCGGATGTTGTAATGATAAGATCATCTCTGATCCCGGTAAATCTCTTTTTTATTTTTAAAGACATTGGCTTTTATGTTATAACCTTACTTTACATATCTTAGATCAAATTTATTCCGTTCTTGAAGATTCACGTGTCAATACTAAAAGACTAAAGTACCTTCCATGAAATGGTGTCACGCGAAGACGTGATAAGTTGCAGCCATTTCCTACAATTGAATTCAGGGCAGAATCTTAACCTTTTATCTGTATCTCTATATATTCCTTAGACTCGACTTACCGCTATGATTACAGTCGCAACTTCTTAATGACGTGAGGAATCAATATTTGCTTCAATTATGGGAGTGACGTAACTGTGACCTTCCGAAGATGTATTATGTATGCAATTTTAAATCTCTCATTTTTGATGCTCACTTAATAACTTTAAGGTCAAGGTGAATATGATTTTGTATTATCATATATTCAAAACAAATTCCTAAATCTATAAAATTCTTTATTAAAAACACATTCCATAGATTTATAGTAACTAACTAAATTTAAAAAGGGCACTCCACGCTATGAAACTTTGTAGTTTGAGAGTGATTAAAAATGAAACCGGTGTTTTACTGAACCTGCCAATTTCAACGTATAAAAAATAAATAAAGATACTGAACGATAAGAATATTACTATGTGCCGCGGCTTCAACGATCGATGAATAGGTACTCATGATATTATATCAAAGCTATTTTGTCACGCAAGCACATAGCAATTCGCATACATTTTGTTCAACTGAATTCGGAGTGCATATCTAAATCACTTCTTCATCAAACAATAATATGTGACATAGAAATACTTTTTAAGATCATGATGGTTTAGCTGATACTGAATTTATTTTTCAAGTACATTATTAAAACGATTAAACTCTATTTTGTATAAGAATACTGAATACCTAAAAATAACATTATGAAAATTTACGTGTTACAAGCATCACACACACAGTTCGACTTATTACAGTATACCATACTGTAATAGGTTGATCTCTATAACACATATTATTTCGGGATTTAAAAGCATCTTTTTTCTCAGCTGTTTTTGAAAGCAATAGAAATAATTTTAATCAACTATACACGTACTTATAACTGACTGGTAACAGCATTTCACTCGCCAATATTACTCGACGTCAATCCAAGAATATTAAACATTTGTTTGATTGAACAATAAAACACAATAGAATATAAAATGCAACAAGCCTCAGCATTAATTAAGCCGGGAAGTTGAAGACAATTGCTGATTGCAAGTCTTTATGAAACAACGTTTTATATTAAACATTCTATTTTTATTATCATTGAGCAATAATAAAATATAGAGCAGTGGTGGCATTGGTTAGAAGCTCGGACTTCAATAAAAAAAAATTAAAAACATGATTTTTCCATTTATCTGCATATTAAATACATCACCACTGCTTCAAACGGTGATGAAAAACATGGTTAGGAAACCATTTAAGATGTCCACAAATGAAAGGTTTGATTCCTTCCGATAATTTGATGTCCACACATCAGCAGTTGCCAGCATTTGACCAGCGTGGTGGATCATTATCCAATTGAATTGAAAGAACTATTGTTCGGAAGGCTGAGCCTGTGTCCCTACAGCGGTAACAAATATGACGACGATGATGATGATGAATAATAAAATAAAATCGTGAAGTAAAAATAATAAATACCTTATACTTTTTGAAATATGTATATTTGTTCGACAAAAAGTACGAAAAAAAGTATTCTATGTGCTAATCCAAGGCATAAACTACCTTTGTGCCTGTGTGCCTTTTTCATCAAAATACGTATTGCTATTGTATATGAATTACATTATAACAATAAACTCGCTCAGCAATCCAGGCTTGCGATTTCAGTCCAATACCTATTCTAGGGTTCAACAGAGCGAAATAACAAAAGTTATAATTATCTTTATATTACTTACCTAATTTAAATGTTAAAAAATAACACTTCTTTATCTGTTCTCGTCCCTCCAATTAGCTTGTTTGATCATTTTGCTTGTTTACCTTTTACCGTGGTTGCTTGGAAGAGATCACTATTAAGTGATAAGGCCGCCGAAATAGTTGTACTCTGTTCTATGTGTATTGTGTAAGTAGTTCTAAGGCTTCTGTACAACTATTAAAGAGTTAAATAAATAAACACTTTTTATCTAAACAGCGCTTTATTTATAAGGAGCCCCAGACCGAAAAATGTCGACGAAATGAATAAAATAAATTAATTCAATGCTAGATGCCAGATTCCTTTTCAAAATAATAATGTGCAGCTTACAATATTTTATTAGAATCCCCTCGTGCGAAAATAAGAAAAATAAATTCAACCACTTTTTTTGCTGCTGAGAGGTTTCTATGGAACGTCGTCCGTCATTTTATCAATGGAGATATATACTTCCCAAGCATTCCCAAGATATAAGATTCTTTAAAGTTTACATTTTATTTATACAGTATGTAAACTCGTGAGTTTCATACTTCTTGTTTATAAACTTCTTCGAGTTGTAAACAAATGCTCAGAGGCGTATGACTTAGTGAGACTGGTCGTAAATCTAAACAAACTTATATGTAGTTTTTAATATCTAGTAGCAATTATGTGAACATTGTACATACAGCATTGTAACCGAGGTGTGTGTAACGGTGCATTTACATCAAACGAGCGAATGCTCATTCTAACCCCACTATGTCAATTTATTTTAGGTGTAGAGTGTGTAGAATACAGGCGTAGGGCAAACTTTTGTTGTTATTAGTGCTTTCGAAAAGATTATATGCAATGTTCTAATACTAAACAACACTGAATACGAGTTTTCGTTCACACTAAAAGATCACGAAAGAATGCTCATGCTCTAGCTCTATGTTCGTTTGTTGTGAATGCACCATTATACAAACGTAAAAGAAGCACGGTACATTTTTCACAGCGAAACCTTTTAAAACATTCCTGTGTATTCTAGAAAGTACGAGAAATCTCCACAAGGATGTAGGAAGTGAAAACAATTAATTCTCAGTCAGATTAATGTGTTGTTCGTAAGTTGTTGTTAGTGGCCATTAACAGTCGCTAAGAAATTAAAGAACATTAATTTTACCTTTACTTCCATTAACCCAGATACAAAGGTCAACGCACTCTTAAATTAACATTTTAATAGTGAATTAATGGAAAATCTGAAACAGATTATAAATAGGTTCTGAATTATTTTCTGTCTAGACAAAGCGTCACAAATGATAATTAAAAAGTATTTAGACACAACTCGTCTTTTATATATTTATTCATTGAGTCCTTACATTATCTTTTTTAAATTATTTTAAAAATAGTTATATAATAATAATTTTAAAATTAATTTGGTATTGCATATCCAATGGTTATATTACAAGTAACGTAGGTAACTAAACTAAATATAGTAGGTATATAAGACTTTAATACATAATAATTACACATTGATTTCAGCTATAACAATGTCTATTATTATTTCCTTTACAATAGGAATAGCAGACCTATCAAATGCAAAAAGATTTAATAATTATCGAGGATATCACGGGAACGGATCCATAATTAAAATCTTAATCTCTTCTCTTGATTCGATTAGACCAGAAGTCAGATTAATAGATCCCATTGAGACCTTAAAGAGGAAAACAGGAATCAACCAGCTTTCATCTCGCAGAATAAATATCATTAACAGCCCTATCCATGTCCGGTCGCACGTGAATGGCCGTAATTACATCCTTATAGTACGAGATCGAATTGGAGTATTTGTGGAACTACTATGATCGTAGATTTTAATCAACTTTAAGTACTCCTAGGTTTCCTCATTGATAAACGAGTAATAATGAGTGTCAATCGAACTCTGATCCATTATCCATGAACTAAAGTGCACTTTTTGAATGCATGGTAAATTTTAATAGCTATTTCTTATTATATACAAATATATTAATCAATTAATATCCAGTCATAAGATAAATAAGATAGAGAAAACTAAAATGGTTACTTAACAGCACTAAACACAAAATTGTTCTTCTTTCAAATAGGTTGTACAAAAAAGGAAGATTTCGTGCTGATTAGAACTTCATTTTTCTCATATAATTTTCTCTTTAGAATTAGGATTACAAAAATTTACACTACATAAAATTCAATTTCATTAGAAATAATTGTTTCATGCATTTGTTACATTAGATATTCATAAAGCATACAGCGGAGAGCAAGCGACATTTTCCGCTCTCAGAATTTTACTGAAAATGTTTGTTTAAAATAAATGTTATTTATCAGATTTATATTTAAAAAACAGAACACATTTCGTTCTCTTCCTAGTTAATCACTACATAGTATAAAACAAAGTCGCTTTCTCTGTCCCTATGTCACTATGTATGCTTAAATCTTTAAAACTATGCAACGGATTTTGATGCGGTTTTTTTTAATAGAACGAGTGATTCAAGAGGAAGGTTTTAGTATATAATTTATTAGGTTTTAGACAAAGCGGGCGAAGCCGCGGGCGGTAAGCTAGTATATTATAATCAACGTTCCCAAGTAAAGCCATGAAATTGAAATAAAAACAATACGAAGTTCCTTTGTTAGTAGTTATTTTTGCTGTTTTATTTTAGACTTTAACATGTTGATTTTTAGACACATATTCGTTTGAACACGTGCAACCACAATCCAGATTTTGTCGACGTTCATCGATACTTTTGAAACTTGGCACCTTTGCATGCTTATCATTTTCAATCTAGTGCTATGTTCTCTTCGCTGGAAAGAAACAGGAAAACGGTAATAGAATCCTTTCATCAAACAAGAACTTTTCGTTTTATACTATAATCAATTTTCAGGAACAATTCGCCCGCCTTTTTCCGCCCCTTTGCTTGCTCTGTCATAAAAAAAAACAATCTTCATAATATGCATGTTTATTTTACAGTTTAAATTTGCCAAAGATGGAATCTGATTCTGTTTAAATAAAACTAGATTAATTTGACGAATTTTTTTGTTTATTTATAAAATATAATGTTGCATTTACACCAAACGTGTGAATGCTCATTCTAACCCCACTATGTCAAATTCTTTTAGTGTAAATAGGCGTAGAGCATTTTTTCGTTGTTTGCGTTGGAAAAGATTCTATACAATGTTCTAATACTGAACGACACAGAATACGAGTTTTCATTTACACTAAAATATCATGAAATAGTGCTCTTGCTTTAGCTTTAGCTCTATGTTCGTTTGATCTAAAGGTACCGTAAGAGTCATAACTCAAAATACTTGAAACATAAATTATAATTATTAAAACCTTTTGCCAATAATATAGCTCTATCACAAATTTTACTGCCACCTCCCGGTCCATGATATGATCACGTATCTTCAACACGTGAGCACTAAGCCGGGGGTAAATGTCAATTTTACGAGTGCCCTTATCACAAGATTACATTTGAGGGCAACTTCGAGGCGTTTATACCTATTTATGGACAATAAACTTTGAGGGTAGGTAAGAAAATAGAAATAAAAACCTATTCTTTGAATATCCTTGGTTCTTACTATACAGAACGTATGTCAAGGCTCATGAACGTAAAATATACTATTTATGAAGCTCGATTTTACTCGCAGAACCTTTGACCGAAATCACGTATTTCTAATGTATTATTCTGGTACAAAAGCTACATCACTGCCAAGTTTGATCAAGCTCTGTTCAGTTTGCACTGAAAGAGCAACATACATACACACATACATACAATACACATTCATCCATCCATCCTCACGTTAATAATTGTAATAACATTTCACTGTGGTAAAGAAAAGCTGCAAATAATGACATGAAAATGCAAAGCACAGAGCACTGACAAGTGTGATAATGAAAGGAAGTTTTGGGAGAATATTAAAGCAAAAGTACCTTCCACAAAAGGTACGTGGCCCAAAAAGTTGGCAAAGGAAACTTCAGGCTTTCATTAGTTCAGACTTCCTTACATAGGTACTTATTACATTACTACATATTTACAACTCAAAAACAGCGTGACTTTTATGATAGCATTGAAAAATGATTTTATAGCTAGTGTCCTTTCGATACGTCATTGGTATATAGTACACGGACCGCTTCAAGCAGTTGAGACAGACAGCTTGAAGCCGCGACCGCGCGATGAACTAGACATTCATTCACTGCCGCTACAAACCGCGCAGTTGACGGTTTGAAGCGGTCGCGACGGCTCGAGCAGATTTTTCTCTGTACCAAATAAAATAATAACTATTGCAATAGCCAATAATCCAAATGCTTTTGAGGAAAATTAATGAAGCGATATGCTATTACCATCTATTTATAAGTAACTTATAAATAGAAATAACGTCGGTAGAGGAAAGCACTTCTATTTTAAACGGGCTTCTGATAAAAGCAACTTTATTATACAGTTTTCTTAGACGTCATAGATCCCCATTTATATTCATATAAGATGATGCAAACACCGATGTTGCATTAGGTTATATTGATGCATAATTTCTTAGCACGAGGGACTCAGTTGCATTTGTATAACGATGCACATTTTAGTAACATCAATCTGTTCGCAGACAGCTTTAAGATATCGCTGAAAGAATTTAGAAGTTTCCGTAATTTAAAGTCAGTGCATTTAAATGATATATACTATGTGCTTATATCCTATTCTTTCGATGGCTTAGTTACAATTTATCGGTAGTAGAATGGAACTGGCTTGTGTGGTTCTTTTAGTTTTTTGTTGATAAAATACGGATTAAAGGCACGGAAGGCAAGGAGTAGTAATCACTGTTTCCTATTGATATTAAATAATTATGAATGAAAGATTATATTAAATAGGAAACTTTAGAAATTTCCGGATTCAAACTAAGTACATAGGTATTAATGTACTTAATTTATTTATTAATAGCCGAATCTTCTCAATTCTTTAATTTTATTTCAAACCATTGAGATTTATGCGGTGTGAACATACTTATTGATACTGAATGAAACAATTCC